>LPNX010407411.1:0-48705 GCA_001517045.1 Pseudotsuga menziesii | reverse complement strand
ATCAGTGGGTGCACCAAAAAGCTACTTGCATGTACAAAGAAAACTATACTACATGGAGGGACAATGATTTTTTCAAAGAAAGAGAAACATACATGTACCGGAAATATTTCGGAGGAGACATTAGCAAGATCGGGAACCATAGCATGAAAGAGGTCATGCCCTCATGGCAAGCACTTCGAAGTCCAAAGCACTCTTCATAGATTCTGGAGCTTCGAACCACATGATGGATGAAAGAGAATCCTTCTCATCTTTGGAGACCAGAAAATCCATTCCCATCCACATGGGATATGACTCCAAAATCATATATGAAGGACAAGGTACTGTAGATCTTGAGCATGGTTATTTTTCCAATGTTCTGTATATACCATCTCTTGCATCAAACCTCGTAATTGTTTATCAAATGACACATACGGGACTTCCCAAGAGACTCTCCTTTAGCTAGGATGATGTAGATATCACAGAACTTGCATCTGAAAAACTTGTAGCAAAAGGCCTTGCAAACCATCATGCAAAATCCTACGAGTTCTCCCATTTTGTGGCAGATGCAAAGACCACCACATTGCTGACTCATGAAAATGAAGTTAGTATACTGTGGCATGAGAGGTTCGACCACCTGAACTTCAAATACTTGCAACAATTATAGAATAGTTCTATGGTTGAAGGCCTCCCGGTCATCAAATCTACCACTGGAATTTGCAAGGGCTGTGTTGTTGGAAAGCACCCTGAGCACAAGTTCGATCGGGAGAAGGCAAGCCGAGCATCATGCATCTTGGGATTGATACATTTTGATATCGACGGTCCCATTCCTATCACATCCATGAATGTATAAAGGTACATTCTTAATTTCATTGATGACTTTTCCAGATATACATGGGTCTTTTTTATCAAAAAGAAGTCGGAAGTCTTGGAAAAATTCACTGAATTGAAGGCCTTGATTGAGAATGCATCTGGAAAAAAGATCAAGATTTTGATATCTGATAATGGTGGGGCGTATTTCATTAATGAGTTACTGCATATATGTTCCCAGATTTGTATTCATATCTAGCATTCAGTCCCATACACTCCCCAGCAGAATGGTGTAGTGGAGAGGAAGAATCGCTCTCTCAAGGAGATGACCACCTGTATGTTGGAATCAAAGAAGTTGGCTGAAAATTTGTGGGCTAAAGCCATGCATGTTGTAGCATATATTCAGAACAGAGTTTCACACTCATCTGTGAAAGGGAATACCCCTTTTGAATCATATTTCAGACACGAGTCGGATGTGTCGAATCTGAGGGTGTTTGGGTCCATTGCATGGGCCCGAATTCCGCTTGATAAAAGGAGGGATTTGAAACCGCAAAGAATGGAATGTCTGTTTATCAAAAATCCTGATGAATCTAAAGGTTTCAAGCTGTTGGATATCAAAACAAAATAGTTCATCATTGAAATGAGTGTCAAGTTCGATGAGCCTCTTCAAGAGGTGGAACTAGTGAAGGAGAAAAATGCTGAATTTCCTTCCTATTCTACTAAATATTTGGATGATGTAATTGGGGGTGATGACCCTGATTTGGATCCTCTGATTTCTGATATCAGTGTATAGAAAACATCAAATTCTTAATCAAAACCTGAAGTACAAAATCATCTCCCAACTTGGGCCCGGCAAACACTCTTTTCCGCAGGAGATAACATTGGAAATCTAGATGATCCAAGGAAAACCCAGTCCGATTTCCAAAGAGAAAGTATTGCACTCTCTTGTCCTGATGATTTGCTGTCTGAATATTGTTATTTGATGATAATTTCAGACCCTAAGTCTTACTACCATGCTCAGAAGGATCCGACATGGCAAGTTTCCATGGATGAAGAGATGAATTCTCTTTATAAAAACACCACTTGGGAGCTAGTTTCTCTTCCTCCGAGGAGGAAATTGGTTCAATGCAAGTGGGTGTTTTGGACTAAGCTTGATGCAGATGGAATCACCTGCAAATATAAGACAAGTCTGGTAGAAAAAGGTTTCTCCTAGGTCCAAGGTGTGGACTGCCATGAGACGTTTCCACCGGTTGCAAAAATGGACTCCATCTGCCTAGATTTGGCAATTTCTGCATCTAAGCACTGGGAAGTGCATCATATGGATGTTAAGTCTGCCTCTCTGCATGGAGATATTCATGAGGAGATATACATGAATCGTCCCGAGGGCTAAATTTCTGATCCATCTTTGGTTTGCAAGCTAAATAAGTCACTATACGGGTAAGATCCAAATAATACCCCAAGAGAGTGGTATTCCAAGATGGATGCCTTCCTTCTTCGAGGTGTGCTTTTTCCTTCTTTGACGTTGATCCCTGAGAGGAAAGGGAATGGATCAGCCTTACATTCAGCCATGTTAAAATTGAATAACAGTTTTGATATGTATTTGGACTGAGTGACCATTATCTTATCAAATGTTTGCTCAATTTCGAGACAAATAAATTGATTTAAGAGCCCCAAATCACTCATTTCAAATGCATTGTGGAGAGCAGTTTTGATGACTGAAATAGAAGAAACTATGCTACATGTAATCAGTAAGTTCTCAACATATAAAACAATAATAACCAAATGACCATCATATTGTTGTATATACACATTTGGATCTGATTTACACCTTTGGAAGTTTTGTGAGAGAAGGAAGGCATCCATCTTGGAATACCACTCTCTTGGGATAAATTTCTGATCCATCTTTGGTTTGCAAGCTAAAGAAGTCACTATATGGGTTGGAATATCACATTTTTTTAGGTATTTCTTGTTTTTGGGGTAGGGGGGTCCGTCAAAAGTATGCCGAGTGGGTACTCGTTGGATACGGAATAAATTCCGCATCCAATGAGCTCTCCTGATCAAAATTTGAGTAAAAACACGGGGATATATGTCAAAAATACAAACAAAAAAGTAGTTTTTTTCTTTTCTTCCTCCAAAATTAATAAATATTATTTTATTAATTCCTTTTAGGAGGCCCATTTTGAGTTGAAATTTCCTCTAATGTGTATTATTCACTATTCATTGATTATACAGAGCTGCTACTCCCATTGTAGCACCATTTTGCCAATTTTATGCATATTTGTCTGTATTCTTTGTGAGACTGTGTTTTTCAGTTCCTAGACCACTGTGACAAATTAATATTCTCCACCATGTTTTCATGGCTTAGTGACTACATTGTGCATTGATTTCATAAACTAGGGCTTTGCTCAGTTTTCTTGAATGCAACTCTTGCATTGGTTGGTCAACTCTGTAAAAACATCGTCTGTGCGACTATCGGTTGTGTTCCCATATCAACCTTTCCCATACACACTTGTAGGAGCCAAAGACATGAAATTATGCTTCTCCATTTTGTTTTTCTCTCCCAGAGCGAAAGTCACCAAGTGGCCCTAAACCATATTTTGAGGCGAATTTCAACTCGACATAAATAAAAAACCAGAGGTCATATCGATGATTTTTCACCAATTCTAAATATGACCTCTATCATAGTAGTATTGGGATTAGTAGGTGTTCATGATCTAGAGTTGTAGCAACATGATATCATGACAACGTTTCTACATGGTGATTTGTAGGAACAGTTATACATGAAGCAACCAAAAGGATTTGATGAAAAGGGTAATGAGGATCTAATGTGAAGAATGTATCATATTCTATACGAGTTGAAACAAGCTCCAAGGAAATAGTATTTAAAATTTGATTCATTTATCACTAAACAATATTTCTCTATATGAATCTAGACATTGTGTCTATTACAAGTCTTTTAATAATGGTGAACATGTATTGTTGTTATTATATGTTGATGATATGCTAGTTGTAGGATCTAGCATAGTTGAAATTAACAAGCTAAAACAACAATTGGCTATGATATTTTCAGTGAAGGATTTGAGTGTTGCAAAACAAATCCTTGGAATGAAAATGATAAAAAAATGGAATAAAAGAGAATTAAAACTATCACATGAAACATATATTGAAAATATGTTGAATAGGTTTAGCATGAAGGATGCTAATGTAGTAAGAAAACCTTTATCAAATCATTTCAAATTATTTTCCAACTTAATGTTTGCATACTTCTTTTTCAATGTGGCAAGTTTCGTATTACCCCATCCTTGTTTGGTGAACAAGTGAATGGTAGTGGATATGGCTAGCTCTTGGTCCACTAATACCAATATGGGAGATTATTTGTTTTTATCTTTTCAATATGAATGATGTGCAAATTGATTCCTCAAACCAAATATCATGACTAATAGGTACCTTATTTCTCACCCATCACCTCAACCTTTTCATGGTGCTTGGCTTGTCAAAATGAGTTGAGGCTAAGGCAGGTATAACACTCCCTCTCTATAGGTTGTGGTTTCCCTCTTCCAGCCTCTTAAGGAGACTAAGGAAAAATGGCTAAATTTGAGAAGTACACAGTACCTTGTGCTCATTTTGTCTGCTCTATTTGGGAGGTTTAAACTCTTCAATAAGAACTAAGCCTAGATACAACACACATTATATACATGATTCTTCTTACCACTCTACTTATAAGAGAAATGGAATTTATAAAGAAAAAGAATCATACAGAAAGAATATATTCAACATAAATAACACAAGGATATTTCATGATTAGTTCTATAATCTCATAAAGGGATATTCATTTGTTTTTGATGTGGATATTTTGTAGGGTTTTCTCAAACCTCCTTCACAGTGTTTCAAAAGTTCAGGGGCTGATGCAGATCATCAATATAATGAAAATGAAAATACAATTTCATGTTTTTGCGCTGTGTTTAATGCCATTATAGAAAAGAGAGGGTCAAATAGATGGTGGGAGCAAGTGCAAGGTATTTTTTTGTTTAAGTGGTCAAGTTCCTTTAATATTATTGTTTCATAATAATCAAGGGCATTAAGATCCCTATGTTTTGATTAAATTACGCTAAATAATCAATCCACACCATGAAAAAATTCAACCATGTAGTGGCAATGGAGTGCAGTTCATGGAAGAATCAAGTGGAAGTCAAGTGCAATGACAACACCAAAGATCTAAGATAAACCTTCATATGTAGTGACTTATAATATCAATTCTTGAATCACAATAGTAGAATATATCATGTTACATGATATACAAGAGAACGTAGGCCTTCAAGAAGGTATAAATATTTTCTTTAATACTTATACAATACTTATTACTTTTAAACTGAAGTTGAACCTACTACATTTGAAGAAGTATAGTGGATATAGACAAAAAAATTGGATGGAGGCTATGAGAGATGAGATGAAAGCTCTGATGGTGAACCACATTAAGTATCATTTTAATTAAACACATATTTAATTAAAGACATAGTTAAGCATATCTAAAAGGCATATAATTAATATCATGTTTCCATATCAATTCAACCATATTATAAATCTGAACATTGCTTTATATTATATGTACGCATAATGTTTTCAAAAATGGCATGTCATGGCCATAATACAAAATAGTGGATCATACTATACATCTGCGTGTATACAAGCAAAATGGTACATGTATGTATCCCCCCTATACATGAATTCTATTTACCCCCCCTATACATGAATTATATTTATCTCCCATTTCACTGCCAATGTTAGTGGCTTTTGAGAAGTCTATATTTCTTTTTTGGCTACTCGATTGTGTTCTCCAGTGCTGAACAGGAGGATTGGATCTCATTTTTGGAAATTGCACACAAACCAAAATTTGTAAGTTAGTTTACTAAGCTATAAAATAAATACAAAGTTCTATGTACATTTGTTAAAATTCCAAGCAAATATAACATTTTTGCGTATCGTCCATGTGTAAGTGATGGTAGTCTACAGTGTAACTGCATGTACCTAGTCACTTGCACGATCTGGGTGGCTTGTCATTACAGTGGTGTCCTACTCTAACACCATCAGTGACTCACTAAAATATTGCAAAAAATAAATTGTACAAACAATTAGATACATGTACAACCTTGTATAGGATGAGCAATTATATAAATATTTGAAAATTTATCTACATCCTACATTGATTTTTTCAACGAAAGCGAGACATACATGTACTTGGGGGGGAGAGGTGGATCACCAAAGGACCCTATTGGTTTCTCTTAAAGCACCACTCGCTCACTAGAAGGCTGCATAAAATAATATATGTCAATGCCAGCAAATCAGTGGGTGCACCAAAAAGCTACTTGCATGTACAAAGAAAACTATACTACATGGAGGGACAATGATTTTTTCAAAGAAAGAGAAACATACATGTACCTTAGGAGGGGGGGGAGGTGTGTCACCAATAGCCCTGATTGGGTGCTCTTCAAGCACCACTCACTCAATAGAAGGTTGCATAAAATAATATATGTCAATATTAGAAAATCAATGGGTGCACCAAAAAGATACTTCCATGTACAAATTAAGAAAACTATACTACATGGAGGGACAATTGCGGACACATGGATACAAGAAATTTTGTAATATGGTGCCAACAAAATAAGCGAGATATACATATACATGGGGGAAATGAAGAGGTGGTTCACCAGTGGGTGAAATAATTGACAACGACCTAAAAGGATGGGCATATGCATCAATGAGCAAGGCCATTCGGGTGGAAAATATATCATACATATGTTGCTACGTAAAAAAACATAAATATACAATTAGACAATTTAAAATAATTGAAAGCATACATGTTGAATCATTAAAAGCATGATTAAAACCATAATTAAAATAATCCATGTGATTGTGAATATTCCTCTACCTGTGATGGACTTGTCTCAGATGCCACAAACTCATCATGCCCACCCTGCATAAAATATATTGTATAAAGATTAAGATGTGTTAGATGTGTCAATCCCTACTATAAATATGTAAATCGTGATGATAAATTAAAAATTAATGTTCTTAGAAGTAATGGTGAAACACTGAAATCATATGCAACATTGACCGCTACATCAATATCATCAGCATCAGCGGCTAAAATATGGGAATTTGGGGGGTCATTGGACACAAGTTGTAAATATGTTCACGTAAATTGTTAGATAATTAAAATAGAAATAATTTATGAAATAATTGAAAACTATGATATAAAAAATAATGGACTATGTGAAGAATGAGTTTAACTTGCATATTGGAGTAATCCATCGCCATGAAACTCTAAATAAGGACCATAGCATATGTTTCCACAAGCTTTGCAAGGATGTGGAATGGCACGACACTCTGAACCCTCTGCATGTCTAGTGTGATCTCTAGCTATAGTAGGTTCTGGAGACCTAAGTGGATCCTCTATATGTGATGGCCTAGTCCTAGATGGGCCAACCTCAGATGTGCCAACCCCTTGGGCTACATTTCCCTTGACAACAGTCCCATGTCGAAGCAATGTATCTGCCAAATGGAATAATTCCTCTTGTGTGTCATCAATCACTACAACAAAACCATGTAATTAGCATCTCTTTTGGATTCCTTTTTAGTGTCCATTGTCACTTTTAGTGATTTTTCATCATTTTTTGGATAAAGTGGATGTTTTTCCATGGGATTTATTAATGGCATTATTTGTGTCCCTTTTTAAAATTTGGTTCTATTTTGGACAATAAATAACATCCCAATTAGTGTCCCAATTAGCGTACCAGTTAGCATCCTAATTAGCGTCCTTATTAGCGTCCCAATTAACATCCCAATTATAGTGTCCCAATTAGCGTCCCTTTTTAAAAGTTGATGCTAATTAGCATCCCAATTAACGTCCCAATTAGCATCCCAATTAGCATCATAATTATCATCCCAAATAGCATCCAAATTAACGTCCCAATTAGTGTAAAAAAAACCATCCCATATAACACCAAGAATAGCTTCTAAGAACCTAAGACATTGATCTTCCTCATACGACATCTAGGGCCTCAATAATCATCTTCATTACAATGAAACACATCCAATACATGTAGGACAAACATTCTCTTTACAATTTTCATGGTGGTTTCATACAAAGTGCATGGTCCATGAGCACTAAAATCCTTTTTTAGACCCTAATAAATTAGTGTTTCTCCTTTAACCATGTTTAATCCATCAAGAACCATCCTCGGTGCATGAAATTTTTTATTGGTGACTATGCAACACATGTAGGCCAAAAATTATATTTATAAGTATGTGTGGTGACTTTGGACCATGCACTTTAAGGACGCATAGGGTCTAAGGCCATATGAGTTTCCTAAATAAGATGTTCATGTCATGAAATTCCATTATTATTGGTTATTCATTGAAGGGCCACTGTTGTGATGCCTAGAAAAATAGTACAATTGGTTGTAGTTCATTTTCTATGGAAACATCACTGTAAGGTTACTTTCAATAACATTCCTCACCCCCTAAATATTTATTTATGGCAATTGATGAGATTTAAGAAAGAGATTTCATATCTCTTGAGGGTTAGAAGTATATTCATCATTTTTTTACACAAATGATTAAGCTTACAAATCCATATTATGGTGTATCATACTAGGAGATGGAAAGTTATAGAAACAATTTTCCTCAAAGTCGTATGCAAGCAATATACAACAAGCGTTTTTTTTTTCACATTTAGTGTCTAAGCTAAGCCAAATAATATATTTGATTCATCTCCTTAGAAAATTTATTGTGATAATATTTTAATTCATATTTCATGCATTCCATTGATGTGTCGTTTAGTACTCACTCTTTTTAGCCATCTCTTCACCTTAGATTAAAATTTGAAAAAAAAACATTTTACATTAAATTCAAAAAACTAAAAACTAAAATGTGTTCATTCCATCCATGTGTCATATACTACTCATTTGTTTTATCCATCTCTTCACCTTAGATTAAAATTTGAAGAAAAACATTTTACACCAATTTAAAAAAACTAAAAATCCATCTGTGGGTGCCAAAACATGTCAAACCGTCCTGCTATTGGCATCGTGGTATTCAATGTTGTCATTGTCGACTTTAGAAGGGAAGCACATAGTGAAGGAAAGGGGAATGTGGTGTTGAGGGTTTATATCATCCTTGACAGCTTTGCATGGATACAAGAACATAACCCTCACGGTTTCCTGCTATTGGCATTGTGGTCTTCAATGTTTTCATCATGGAATTTAGTAGGGTAGCATAGAGTGAAGGAGAGGGGAATGTGGGGTTGAGGGTTTATATCATCCTTGGAAGCTTCACATGGAGAAAATAATAGACTCCTCACGGTTTCAAGTCCTATGTATTCAAACTTGTGACTTAATTCAGAACTGATGTGGTTATTGTTTACGAACTAAGGTGTAATGGCTGAAATGGATGGCCTCAAGATCTCATTCTGAAATTGATGAACCAATATTCACATACAAAAACATTCTAGGAAGTACATATCCCAATGAAGGATTAGGATTGATGGAATATGCATCTCAAATATTGACATATAGTTGTCGTATACCCACGAATTAGGAAGGAACCGCTCTCATAGTAAGCCAACATCTCCCCTTGTTTATTTATTATGAAATCTCTCACCAGCTTTATCTTTTTGGTTAAATATATGAATATTTGATTCAGATGATCCTAATATTTCCCTTACTAGCAATTTAGATATGATCAGTATATGCTTAGCCGAGGAGTGAGGAACAAGTTCGTTAATTTCCTTCAAATATATGACCTAGAGTTTATTTTCCAAACCCTGGTACTGATGTTGTGTTTGTTTGTTAGTTTCCTTCAAATCTGTGACCTGGAGTTGATTTGCTAAACGCTAGTACTGTTACTGAGTTTGATTCCCTCAAAAAATGAGGTTTGACTATAATTTTCAACTAATTTTCTACCTAAAGTTTGTGGTTATATGCCCCACTATTTCCATAAATCTGGAGATGATTTCTTGGAAACCTGTAGCTTTCAAGTTTTCAATCTATGACCCAAATATGCTTTGACATCCTATACTCTATTATTTGTCCCTCCTTTGAATACCACATGTTAAATGACTTCTTGGAAATGCTCGATTTGATGCCCTTGAATATGGGTTTGATCTTTGTTTCTGATCTTCAAAATCTGGGATTTGAATGCTGGTAATGTGGACCTGCTACTTTGCTGGCTAGAGGGTTCAACACCATATATTCCCAATGATATTTCCTTTTCCAAACATTTGTAAATTCCCATTGCTAATATTACTCTTGATTACTAGATATTTTGTAATATACACTGCCACCTATTCACAGTATTACATTTCTCAATCTGCCACGAATTTTAAGAGCCACTACTACGATAAAGGAATTTTCCTTGTTTAGATCATTACTAAGAGTTAGTAGAGAATTCAACATTCCACCACAGGTTTTGATAGGATAAATATGAAAGTGGAAAAATATCAAATGTATTTTTGATAACCATTCAATGAGGAATCGATGCCAAGAGGTTGGTTTCATATGCGAGAAATCCTACATATTCCTTAACTGTTAGCAAATTCCATTTCAAATCTTCTCCTTCAAGTGTAGGATGCCATAAATTCAACTCTATATTTTCACCTTCAAGTCTTCTTTGGCCCCGAACAACTACCATAGAATCAATTTGCACAATACACTTGTCTCATCCTAGTCCATAGATTAAAAAACATAGATATTAATCCACCCAAAATTCTAATATATTAACACCTATTGACATAAATATCTTTTTTGCCACTCACCTCCTTTTAGATTTTACAAAATGTACTTTAGAAAATTAGGAGGACATTTTGTATCTTCAATATAAACTTATATATTGTAGTCAGTCGATAAAATTTGATCGATCATATTCATGGGGCTGGTACAAAGATAAGAAGGAAGCCCCATAAACCATTGATTACACGAGAATATCCCTATCAATGCCTGATAGAATAAGAAAAGGACTTACTGCATGAAAAGATACAACCTTTGGATAATATTATATATAATGCACCAGTTATTATATACCCCTAATAATAGGACTAGAAGACACAATAGGTATTTACACTTGTAAAATGCCCATACACAATGCATTATTTCTTTTAGTTTTTACCCACCAATACACATTTTGCTTTCATGAGCCAATACATAGATCTCACACAAGTGGAGAAAAAAAATCGAAAGCGGGTCTCTGTTTTCAAGAATGAAAATTGAAAGTGGATTACTTTCATTCCAGAACCAAGAAAACGTGATAGTGTAGGTCCTCTATTTGTTCGGTCGTCTCTCTCGATCGATACAGAGTGAAAGTGAGTAGTCCAGATGCCTTATTCTCCCCGCAGAGCAATTTCTTCCTGGGATCCTACCAAGAGGCCATTAACTATAGGGATATCCATGGCCTATCAAAGGAAGAATCCATCAAAAGGGATTGCATCGTTTACATATTTTCATTTCCCTCAGCAATTACTAGGTATGAATTATTTTTATTTTTATTGTCATAATGTGGGAATTCACAGATCCTTATTTGCTTTACAATTCAAAGATATTTAATTGTGTTTTTATGCTTTTATGATTTTACTGACCCTAATCTGCACCAGATCTGATATTTTATGTGCATGTGAAGCTCATTATCACCAATATAAATGAATCGACACCAACACCTCTACAAGTCGTGAAGCGTTTGGCGATGTATTTGGCTCGACCCGAATACAAGGTTTTATCCACTCATCTTTGAAAAAACCTAAATATCTGTGAAATGTGCTCCTTAATCCAATTACCATTGGGAATATAGGGGAACACTTAAGAACAAATTGTGTTAAACTATGAGTATGAGAGTTCACTTGATGCAGAGAAAAATTTGGCATTAAATCTTGAAAAATGTGGTTGATCTTTCAGATAAATTTTTAGGTTGGGAAAACTTAAGTAAATTTTTGTTAACTCAGCAAATGTTAACCCTTAAACCTTTGGAAATATAGTTTGTGCTACCAGATCCATCGTTTTTTTACTTTATTATAATTATTATGTTATTTTCTTGACCGAATGATGTCTGAGGCCCAATTTTTCCCTTTATCATGATGATTGCCTCTTAGAAGACCCCTTTGGTGCATTTTCCCTTTGCGATGGTTTAAGATCTTTTCTTTCTGTTTGTGGGATTCCTTTTCCCGCCTCAACTTGGGAATTTGAGCATGTTCGGAGGGCTCAAGATGGCTCCTTTCTGGGCTTTACCTGTTTCCTTAATTCTTCTCACAGACACCCAGAAAAAACATGCTTTAATTTTTTATACTATCAGGCGTAGTTTATAATGACCTTTTCCTTTCATATTGGCTACTGAGGTCAAATTTGGCTCCTGCCAATTTTTCTATATGTGGCTTAGTGTGTAGGATCCACAGATCCACAGATCCGTATTGGATCCACCTCGGATCCACCATGGAAATGTATCCCCTGCGGAAGGAAATATATCCTGGTCCCATGAAACAAATCCTGTGAAAAATAAAAAAATTATTGAAATATTCAAACTATAGTGTTACAAATATTGTTTTGATGTAGCTTGGGTATTAGTGGAAGAAAGCACCTCCTTTTTAGTTTCCAAGCACATGCTCCATTTCTCAAAGTTTTGGATATATTATAGCTACAACTGTAACATGGGATACTTGTAAAAGGCCACATAGGAGAATGAGAAATTCCCAAAATTGACTTGTGATAACATTATAACTATGAAGAATGCTTTTAGTTATCGCTTCTCCTCTTAGGATTTTGATATCATTGTTTATTCTATGCAGTGAACCATTTCCCAAAAATTATGTAAGCTTTGTTGACTTACATCATATAAAGTTATCAATCCAACTCTTGCATAAAATATGTCTAATGTTATGATCATTGAGATGCTACAAACCTTATCTCGTAAAGATGAATATATTCTTGAAAAATATCTTCAAGAAATTCTTTATTATTACATCCCCACAAGGTAATACCAACAATCACTAATGTGTAACAACACATACTATAGGAACATACTATGAATCATAACCTCGAATATCATATCAGTTGTATGTTGAGTTTTGAAATAATAGTTTTTTTAATTCCTTCAAGAATCCATCCACTTGTTCATATGAAGTTACAACCAAAAAAATAGAGTCGGGATTTAATATATTTGAGCATAGATCATGTAAATTGGTGGGTGTAACAACCTTGATGAAGTATACTATCATATTGAATTTGTAAATTTCTTCCATAATGTCTATTACTTTTAGGCTAGTGTTTTAATGTTTAACTCAAATAAGAATTATAATAAGTGGTAGCAGGTGAAGAGAATTATATCTTTGTGAATTTTCATAAAGGCCCCTATTCAACTAAATTTGTATTGAAAAATCTAATAAACTCTACGTATTTGAAATAGTTGCATCATTGGTGTTATAGATGATTTCACCACTCTAGGTGAATCACACTTTGTATGGCCTTCTCCTGTCTTGCTGCAGACTCCTTAGACCCCATGGACCATTTTTTGTCCTTTGATGTTTCCTTGACCATCCCTAAAAAAATGTGAAAAATGATACACGCGAATTTTAAACCTATAAGCATGTATATACGCGGGTTTGACCACTAAAACCGCATACATCGGAATGTGTACAAAATCCAAATCCTTTTGGAGTTTTCCTTGACATGGATCTGACTCACTTGACTCCTAGTCTTCCCTATCCCTTGAGATCACTTGGATTCGACCTTTCATTACCCCTTTGAAAAGATATATAAGGAACTCTATGGTACATTGAAGACATATGAGAGAATTGAGAGCAAAGAAACTATAGTCCATTGTTGCCAGAACTTATGCTTGAGTCTGCATCCCTTTGTCCCTTGGAGCACTAGTGTGTTCTTCCCAAGCTTTCCTTTTTCATGTGAGCTTGCTATTGAGAGATGGAGAATTGAGGTGGTGGAGGCCCAAGTGGGGGATTCAGTTTCTCCGGTTCACAGACGTGCCGTCAGAGGTTGTATCTTGTAATCTCTGATTTATATTAATAGAAATATCTTTTCCTGTCCAATAATGTGTGTTTGAATGAATATTTTATCTGTTGGATTATGTCAAATGCTTATACATTATTGATTATATATGCTAGAATAGATCTAACACCATGATATATAGAATGCTTGTATTGTTTACTTGTTGTTGAGGAAGTAACCTATCAATTCAAGCTGAAGTTGGAAAGCTCAATGGGGATCTACTTCAACCGTATGGAATAAGGTACGAGGTCTGATCCTTTAGTGTTAGACATTTAATTTCTATTGCATATTGGAAAGGATTGATTTCTGGAGTCAAGCTGTATGTTGTGGTACCCCAAGCCATAGGAATTTCTCTCCCTAACAGAATTGGTGACTCCGCTGGGGATTTCCTAGTAGTTGTCCTTTGGGGGTTGTTTATCAGCATTCAATGAATTTGAATTGCTCTTTGTCTCTTGTTTCTGTGTCAGGTCTTAGCTTGTATGTTTTCCTTGATTTTATGCACCTTTCTTCTTGTATGTGAGTTTTTAACTCACAGTCGCGTATACACGTGGGTTTCTCTACGATTTCCGCGTATACATGCGGGTTTACTGCAAATAGTTGCGTATGCCCTTAGTTTTTCCTTTTTGTGGAAGTTAAATGGTTGCTGGGTGAAGTTTGATGTTTTCTGAGTCTCCTTTGGCACTGCCTGAGTCTGTTTATACCTCTGTTTCTGACCAGAAACGTTTTTTTTTAGGATAATTTTTTTGTAAGAAGGTTCTTGTCATGGCCTTTTCGATTTTTAGTTTGGGATTAGTGCATTAGAGTTCTTTTACCTTAGTGCTTTGCTTGAGTGCTGTTTGAGTGTGCTTGCAGAGTCTAGGGGTCATAGAATCATTCTTTTGCTTTTTGTATCTCATTTTATTTCAAAAAATCCAAAAACATTTGCTTATCATCATGCATTGCATTTTGCATTTTGCATTGTACTTGCACTAGATTTGGTTTGGAGTACTAGTTAGGACTTCATATAGGAAAGCTTGCATTCATCATTTGAAGAAAAATTGTGCATTTCACGTAGTAGCATACCCTGTTTTCATGGACACACTGCATTTGCATTGATTGTTAGGTGTGCATATTACTTCATGTTGCGTCATAACACCATTAGTTGCACGGTCATATCCCTATTTTGAGTAATAAATCCAATTAAAATCAACGCTAAATTAAAAGGAATTACACTCTTTTGTTTTCTAGCGTGCACCAACAAGCTTAGGTTTTAGGGTCTTGGAATAGTTCATTGTGAGTAAATTCTCCAAGACCATTAAACAACAACATATATGTTTCTATCCAGGTGAGTGTGTGAAATCCTTGGTATAACCAGTGTTTCTCAGGATCCTCCTCTCAAAAGGGATTTAAGCACGAGGCAGTGTGAGTGGTTATTGATTGGGATGACCCCTAGTCATAACTGAGTAGCAACGGATATATTTCCAGGATTGGATTCGTATATGGGGGCTCTTTCGAGAGTTTTTGCTACCCTACCCATACATTCAATCCCGCTTGCGACTGTCCGCCTGAGCATTGATTATATTGAGGTGACCTTAGTGGCCTTACCTAGGATATCGAGGGGGTACTTTGCAGGGGTTATTATGTGGGTGTCCTGGGCAGGTTGGGGTCGGATAACACAGTCGCTTTACGCGTTGAAGCTGACGGCCACAACAATTGGTTACGTACCTCTGCTTGTTGTGTATGGGAGTCTCAAGCCTCTCCTCGGCAAGACATACCTGCTTCATTCGGGAGCTCACTTATCCAGCCCTTGTTTTCTTGCATTTGTCTTTAGATTTTATTAGTGGTTGCTCTGTGGCACATGATAGTTTTCCTAGGGTTTGCATAAATAGAGAGTCTTTTTTATTTTTTGAGTCATTGTGGAGTCGGGTGTAGCTCCTCGCCGTTCTCGTCGTTTAGTAGGACTTCCTCCTTCTGCTTCTCCTCCTCCTTTGTAAGAGAGACCTAGAAAGTCTAGGTGGACTATCTCACACATTGATTCACACACCATGGGAGACCATATAGAGGATATTCCTGAACCACCTTCTCCCATTCGTGTTGTCGATGGAGAGTTTACTCCTACTTACGATCCTTCACCCGACTTAGCTAAGTTAGGTCCTGTTATTTCTGAGATAGGAACCTTTCATGATAGACCTACTCACTCTAGGGTTGATTCCCCATTGACGCATTATCGGTATGGAATGCCAGAGGATGCCGAGATTTGTTTTGAACCCGCAAGCACTAGCTATGGTAGTTATGGTAGCTATGGTTTTCCTACACATGATTTGGCATTTCATGTCGAATATGACTTCGAGCCTAACACTATGCCTGGGGGCACTCTCATTCCTTACCATGTGGAGAGGTTTGGGAGCACTAGTCACATTGCACCTTCCGTCCTAGTGGTGGAAGTTACATCACATATCCCTCCTAGGTCTAGGGTTAGCGATCCTATTAGGATACCAGACCTGAGACAGGTAACGATAGGGAATATTACATACATTATTACTCAGGTCCCTCTGTCCTTGGTCCCTACTTCTTCAAATGTTCACCCTCCACCTTATTCACATGGTCCTTCGGGTTGAAATGTTGCTACGAGTCATGTTCGTACTGCGATTACTAGACCGGTTGTGTCTCAGCTTCATGCACCACCTGTCATTTCGGGAGGTCATGTTCATACTTCTAGAGGTCACATTCCTACTTTCGGAATGTATATTCCTACTTCCAAAATGTATGTTCCTACTTATGGAGTGTCCCATGGGACATTGCATGCGATGAATTATGGACCCTATTATGTGACATAGTATGGATAGGGTTCTTCACCTTATGGGGGTGAGTATCAACAACCTGCTTATTCTTCTAATTACGGCTTCGTAGCTCCTACTAGTTAACGTCCACCACACTATGGTGTTTCCACGCCACCCTATACAGGTCATATGGGAGGAGGGCACTATGGCCAAGGCCATGGTGGTAATCAGACCTATATGAATCAGGGAGTGGTCCATCAACCTCATCATCCTAGGCTCCCTTTCCTCGCAATGCTCAATCTTCCTGACTTGTCAATATTAACGAATGATCTTGTCGCTCATGACCCGCCTTGGCCGGCTGTCCCTACCAAGCTTCCTTCGTACATACCTAAGTTCGAGGGCAAACCGGGAGAGGATCTGAGTGAACACGTTACTACGTTTCACCTAGGTGCTTTTCGAATTCCTTACATCAGGACTCCATTTGTTTGAGGCTATTTCAACGCACCCTTATAGGGCCTACCGCGAAATGGTATATAGAGCTACCTATGAGAGCTTTCGCTTTGTTCGACAACCTTGTGATGACTTTTCTTAACCACTTCCAGCTACCAGTGCATTATGACGTTGGTACTGAACTCTTGTTGACATTTCAGCAAGATAAAGCCACACATATCTTTGATCATATTCAAGAGTGGCGTAGATGGAAGAGGTTAATTAAAGCCTTTATACCACCGGATTTCCTCCTCGAGTGGTTCCTCAAGTCGTTATTTCCATATATAGCAAAGGATGTTTCCACATCCGGAGTGAAGAATGAGGAGAAATCAATTTTTAGGGCGCAAGAACTGGACTTGATCTATGCTCAGTCTGGTTTGTTATATGAGATTATTCCCAATGCTCCGCATTCCAGTTTCGACCCCAAAGTCAAACCTGGACCACATGCCGATGGCATTGTGGGTTGTGCAAGTGCGAAACCTGCGGATTCGGTTGCAAAACAAGTTAGTCAATTGTCAATCAACCAATTTGCTTCGGGACAAGCTACGGCTTTATCTCAACCCGCCCAAACGACGAGTGTACTTTCTGTGCAATCGTCGAACCAAAAGAGTAATTATCAGCCCAGATGAAATAGAAAAAAGGGTAAAAATAATCGTAAGGGTGGGAATAAGAATGAGAATGCTAATAGTAATGACAAGAATAGTTGAAATGCTGGGGGGGGCAAGCAAGCTAAACGTAAGGTTAAGTTCCCTTGCAAGTTATGTAAGGACGATCACCTCACTTACTTGTGCCCTCGTATTGAGGAAGCCTTGAGATTCTTGGCATAGGGCCCAACTGTCACTAACTAACCCTTTACCACACAATCAAAATATGAACTTGAGGTCCCATGACCAGTCTAGTGGTGATCAAGATCCGCCGGAGGGTAGTGGTCGTGGTTGTATTAACATGGTACGTGCTGCAAAGTTTGTGACCCATGCAAAATATTATGGTTCGTCACTACCCAGCCCATGCAAAGAGCCTGATCCACTAGGGTCTCCTTTGCATATTGAGAAACCTACGGATAAACCTGAAGCTGCACCTCGCATTCCTAAAGGAGTCCTTAAGCGTTCAGGGCATAATCCAAATGCCCGAGCTTCCCAGAACTATTCAGTTGTCGAGGATTTGGGCCACACTCCTTGTGCGATGTCTACATTGGAAGTGCTTCAGAGTTGTCCTTTGTAAAGGAAGGTGTTTCATTCTTCCCTTGGTGTGAATGATGATGATTCTTCCTCTGTGATCAAATTTGAAACTGCAAAACTTCAGCCTTGCTTGCCTTACTATGTGTCTCTTTTGATTCATGTAGAATGTCTTAATATGATCATCAAGTGCACTATGATTGACGAAGGCGTTGCTGCTTTTGTGATGTCTTTATCCTGTTGGAAGGGTCTGGGTTCCCCTGAGCTGTCTAAATCAGTGACCATGTTGACTGCGTTCGATGGGAGATCTTTTAGGACGTACGACATCCTTCCTTCCCTTAAAGTCCATTTGGGAGGGAAGACCGTTGCGATAGAGTTCGAGGTGGTTGATGCGCCCCTTGACTACAATCTCTTGCTGAGTAGGAACTGGATGTATAGTATGCAAGTCGTTGCTTCTTCCCTATTTCACATTGTATGCTTTCCACATAATGGGAAGATCGTAATGATTGATCAAATGACATTCAAGAATCCGTCTATTACCACATCTTTGGGAGCTTCGGTCCCTATTGTTGAACACTCTCAGACGGCAACTAGGAGTGTGGGTGTAGGCATGTATCCATCCCTCATGGGAAGCTTTAGTTGTCCTGCATCGATCCTTATGATAAGATCTAGTTCCAATGAGGATTCGACATCTACGAGATTGGTGTCTTTTCACATGAGTCATATGGAAGATCCTTGGATTCTTCCTACACCGAGTACTTCGACTGATCCCATCATGACGGACGTGTCGTTTCCTATAGCTATGATAGATTATCAAGCTAATATCGAGTGTGTTGCAGAGCCTAGTCATTTTTCTTCACAAACGAAAGAGGAGGACCCTTATGTGCTACCGGCATGGGCAGTACAGTCTTATCACGCACACGACTACCTTGATATGGTTTTCCCTTCGGATGAAGTGATTATTGAGGTTATGTCGGGAGTTGAGCCACCATGGGAGGAACTCCATCATAGATCATACTTTCTTCCCGAGATTGACCGCTTGGAGCGTGAGGATTTTAGGGCGGTTCTTAGTCAGAGAGTTGGTAGTCCTATGGTTCCATTAAGCTCTCCTGGTCAGATGGCTGATGGAAACATGGGAAACATATATTCAATGATTCCTATCAACATCTCTCGCAATCCTGGCACGATAGAGAATGTCTATATTGGGGCAGAATGTTCCCATGCTGAGATTCTAGAATACACCGAGCTATTTAAGGAATTCCATGATATTTTTGCTTGGTATTACGACAAAATGCCAGGTATTGACCCTCGTAATGTCTAGCACGAGATTAAGACTTACCCCAACTCTAATCCTGTTCGACAACGGTTGCGTGCGGTGAATCCTAGGAAAGCACCCGTGATTAAGGAAGAGATAGAGAAGCCGTTGAAAGTCGGTTTCATCTATTCCATTCCCTTGATGGAGTGGGTTTCAAACCCTATTCTTGTGGATAAGAAGATGGGAGAGATCCACATATGTGCTAATTTTCACGATTTGCATCATGTCTGTCCTAAGGACAATTTCCCCACACCATTTATTGATCAGATTTTGGATGAGTGTGCAGGTAGCGAGGTTTTTTCCTTCATGGATGGCTTTTCCAGATATAATCAGATACATATTAAACCTAAGGACCAACATAAGACTGCATTTATTTGTCCTTGGGGAACATTTGCATATCAGAAAATGCCTTTCGGCCTTAAAAACACCGGAGCTACATTTCAGCGGGAAATGACCTTGATCTTCCACGATCTCAAGTCAATTATTGAAGTATTTTTGGTTGACCTTGCTGTTCATTCTCATATGAGAATGCATCATCTCTATCACTTGAGGTTGGTATTCGAAAGATGTCGGCACTATTCAGTTAGATTAAATCCTCATAAGTGCATCTTTTGTGTGAAGTTAGTTCATTTGTTAGGATTCATCGTTTCTAAAGAGGGTATAAGAGTTGACCCTTTGAAGGTTGAGGCAATAGTTCAGTTGTCTCCCCCGAAGAATATTCGTCATCTTCAGTGTTTTCAAGGCATGGCAAACTTCTTATGAAGATTTGTTGTCAACTTTACCAATTTGACTAGAGGCTTCATGCGTCTCTTAAAGAAGGACACCCCCTTTTATTGGGATGAGCGAGCCCAGGAGTGCTTTGATGCACTCAAGCGAGTCCTAGCATTGGCCCCGGTGATTAGTCCCCTGGAATATAGCCGTGATTTTCTATTATATGTGGCCACATCATTAGAGACGATTGGTATGGTTTTGGTTCAAGAGGATGAGGAGATCCAAGAGCATGTCATATATTGTTTGAGCCGAAACCTTATTGATGCAGAGATTCATTATTCTCATGTCGAGAAGCTTACTTTAGCTACCGTACATGTGGTTCAGCGGTTGAGACATTATATTCTCCTTCGCCAAACCTTGGTTATAGCCCATGTCAATCCGTTTCAATTCGTCCTCACCCAAATAATGATTGGGGGAAAATATAATAAATGGATTTCCATTCTGCAAGAATTCGATCTTGAGTTTGTTTCGACAAAATCGAAGAAGTCTTTAATTTTTGCAGAGCTTATATCGGATTTCCCGAGCGAGGCCGAGGAGTTGGTTTGTGAAGATACGTTTGTCGACGAACACATCTTCTTAATATCAACTTTAGACCCATGGTATGGGGATATCATAATATATTTACAAACATTGAAGACCCCTACTCACCTCTCGCGAGATGAACGACGGTGATTACATCACGTCTCTAAGAACTACCTCATAGTGGGTAACACTTTGTACTGCCGTCGGGTAGATTCCATTTTATGATGTTGTTTAAATCATGAAGAGGTTGAGGTTGTGCTGAATGATTGCCACAGAGGGGTGTGTGGTGGTCATTTATCTAGGCTTTCTACAGCTCAAAATATTTTAAGAGCGGGTTATTTCTGGCCGTTGATATTTAAGGATTGTGTCGATGCGGTTAAGAGGTGCCACCCTTGCCAGGTGTTCGCACGTAATATGTGCTTGAAACCTACCCCATTACATCCCATTATCACCGTCGGTCCCTTCACTAAGTGGGGGCTCAATTTTATGGATTGCAACCCAGTTTCGGCTAGGGCGCACCATCATATTATAGTGGCTGTTGATTACGTCATGAAATGGGCTGAGGCTATGCCTACAGTAAAATACGACGATGAGACAATTGTTCACTTCATATTCAACCAAATTATTACTCGGTTCGAGATTCAAAAAGAGGTTGTCACTGACCATGGCTCGCACTTTCAGAACCGTACGGTGGAAGAGTTGGCATCAAAGTTAGGGTATAAGCAAGAGCATTTCTCTTCTTACTACCCTCAAGCAAATGGATAGGTAGAAACAGTGAATAAATCACTCAAATCCATTCTCCAACGAACCATTGCACAAAGCAATAATAATTGGCACATCATGTTATATCCTGCTTTGTGGGCATATCGAACCGCTATTAAGACTGCCACTGGTTTTTCTCCATATCAACTTGTACATGGAGTGGATTTGATATTGCTGGTTGAATGCGAGATTCCTTCTTTGAAGCTAGCTGTAGAACTCTTACCAGACACTTCACCATTGGAAAAGATTTTGGTTCACCTTAAGCAACTTGATGAGCAGCAGTGAGATGCCTTGGTGGCTCTAGAAGTCAATAAACGTTGTGTAAAGGTCCAGTATGATAAGTCTGTCTGTCCAAGGAGGTTTAGTGAAGGAGACTTGGTCCTTTTGTGGGATCAACCGAAATAACCCTTGGGGGAAAGGAAATTTAATCCTATGTGGTGGGGTCCTTACGTGGTCAAGCGTGTGTTAGAGAAGGGTGTGTATGAGTTAGTGGATTACGAAGGAACGGCCTTGGCGGAGCCTAGAAATGGGCTCTATCTCAAGAAATACTATGCATGATATTCAACCAAGGCTGCTTATTGTATATTATTGTATAGTTTTACAAAGTTAGGTCTTTTTCTTATCGTGATCAGGTTTGTGATTAGTTTCTGTTTCTTTTGGCAGATGTCAATGGAATATTCCACCTACATAGGATTTGCGGATGGTGCGAACCGTCACACTCAACACTCAGCCTCTGCTGCTTGGGTGATTTATAGTCCTATGGGTCAGGTACTATCTTCAGGAGGTGTATGTCTACAGCCATCTTCCAACAATGTTGTTGAATATAGTGCCGTTATTGAGCTTCTATGGGATGCCATTTCACATGGCGTTCTCTCTCTTGAGGTACGTCTTGATTCGGAGTTATTAGTGTCACAACTTAATGGTTTGCACCATGTTAGAGATTCGAAATTATTGAGAAGATTCTTACGTGTGAGATTGTTAGAATGACAATTTGACAATATAACATATATACATATTCCAAGAAATAATAATCAAGTTGTTGACTCATATACTAACTACATGTTAGATTGGAATTTGTTTCATTCACAGTAAATTAATCACAAACACAATTTTTACACTTGTAAATAAATAAACCGATCACCATAAAAATTTTATATATAAAAACCAAAATGTGATAATACATAGTGTCATGATACAAAATTGGGGCTCTCGAGCCACCAACATATAATACATGGTAGTACAAAATGTATACACTTCCAGGTGTCTAATCCTATGGAGGAGGAGGAGGGTTGTGATCATGGAAGGTCACTATGGCTCTAGCTAGCCGTCAGAATAATCACACCCATGCGTGTGGTACACCCACCACCTGCCGCTGCATAGCCTCAGGAAAGTCCTTGACTTGCACCATGGGAACCCTATGTGTGAGTCTCACAAAATTGGTATGAATGCTCTGGAGCGTCCGCTCTGCATCCACACCCATGATATCATCTCCTCTTCCCCTCCGTCTATGACGAGGGAAGCCTTCTGGCCACCGTGGTCGTACATTTGCACATAAATGGTAGATGTCACTATGTATTGTCACGGAAAAATATGTATTTTTGATTCCATATAATTAAGAAAACACAAAAAAATTAAATAAATCAAAAAATTTAAAAAAAAAGAGAGGGTTGAGATTCGTTACCTATATCGCCATATGTCGATCCCGGTGGTAGCGGCATGTCTGCCCCCCCCTGAAAATCTATCCTCACATAGGGGTAGTCATCGATGGAAACTATCTGTAATCGCCACCATGGAAAGAAGTCAGCTGGATACGGGTTGGACACCCTACCACCTCCCAGTCTATGCATAGCATCTGTCCAACGCCGTTGGGCCGGATCTCAAAATCTGTGAAGAGGAACGTCCACTTTGGAGCTCAATCCTGGAACACACTTGAAGAAAAACATGCTCAAAATACTACTGAACCTGAAGTTATACACTCTACCTACCTTACACTCACTGAGCTGATGTTTCATGTTGCTCAGTAGTGTAGTGCTCTAGTCGTAAATCATGGGTTTCATGCACTCCACTGTATAGAACATCAGAGGCCACGATTCTTGGTGGAGTGATGCCAAGCCTGCTATCCTGCCAATGTCAATAGTATGGCCTTTAGGCCTAGCACCTGTATAGCGTTGGTAGGGACCTGACTCCCCACCTTCTTTGTGTCTGGATAGTAGTACACTGCAATGTACTCATCGATAATGAGGCCACCTCCTGGCCCACCACGAGAACGAAGGTTCACTACTTCCCCTCGTCTAGAAATCCCTGTAATGAAGTATATGTCCTCCAACTCTATAGTGAGGGACATCCCATCTATCTAGAAGGACTCTGAGTCTAGATCCCAGTAATCCACCAGCATCTATAATAGTCTTGGTTTGGCCCTCAAACCACCAAGACACCAAAACTTGTAGAGTCAGCATGCACATAGAGCTTGTTGAGCCATTATATCGGCCCTTACTGCTTCCTCTACCTCACCATGTTCACACTCTCTCCACTCTAAGACCATCCTGCACAAGAAATTGCAAATTTTTCCATTAGATTATTGAAAAAACCTTATGCGCAGCCTCATACGCGACTGTTTTCAAAACAGTCGTGTATGTACGCGGGTTTGGGGGCATTTTCCATGTATATCTAGCCCTATATACGAAAAAACCCTCGATTTCTGCATGGGCCGCAACGCCCATTTTAGTTTGTCCTAGAAAGCTTAATTGACCATGGAATTTCACAAAAATTGCATTAAAATGAAAGAGAAGAGCATGGGTAAATACCTGGAAGAAACGGTAGTGGAATCCGCCGGCTAGATCTCCTGGAATTCGTTGTTGAAAATATGAGCTCAAATGGGTAAAAGTTTCAAATTTTTTATAATATTTTGAATTATTTACTATTTATACAAAATTTTCAAATATTTTAAATTTTTTATCCCCTTTCCTATAGTTTCGACATTTTCTAACCATTTTGGACCGTTTTTGACATAATTCACGATGTAGAGGACCTTTTTTAGTGTCGTTTTAGCTGTTGGATTGACCCGTTCATGCCAATCTCAGGTATCATGTCTAAACTAGCATATAGGTTAGGTTTCATCACCGTTTTCATTTTGCATAACCTTATGACCATCTCATCATGACCTTAGGTACGAACCCTCTCTATTATGTCACGGAGCCTTCTTGCTACTTTAGAAGTGGCATGATATGAGTGGTAGAGCTTCACCTTACATGGGTACCCTAGTTAGCACCTTATTTGAATTTGGTTCCCATGCCGATGTTTTCTCCTTTAGGGTGTGGGAGTCTGTTGTATAGTACCGCCATGACATTTCGCAAGAGCCTCATACTCCTCTTGATATTTTGCTGGCCTATTTCCCTCAGGACTCCCTCATTTCAAGTTGTGAATGCATTATCATGAGCTTTGCATGCTTTATTGAGCTTTGTTCTAGCTCCCTTGACATTGTGTATTCATCCATATAACCCAAGCTTGTCTCATGTCTAGCCATGCAGATCCATCTTTTATATCCTTCGCAGCTTGTTTCCCTTTTATCGGGAGGGGATTTTCCCCCGAGTGTCGATATCCTACACATGTATCCTTGCATTGAGCATAGGTATGTTCCATTGCTTGGAACTAGTTTGTTTACCCTTATGACACTCGTCTCCTCTTAGTCTGTAACTATAAATCCATTTTATTCTTTTTCAAGATTTTTAAATAACTGAAAAAAGTCCAAAAAACTAAAAAAACTAAAAATCCATACAAGGAAAGATATTATTTGTGGCACCTATCGAGTCGTGTCACCTTTGAAAATAGCACTGTATATCACATCCATTGGTTGGGTTATAGTTTGAATTTAGGAGCTGTACTCATTTATTTGAGTTTATCTCCACCGGATGGCTAAGCTTCCAGTCCCTATGGAGCCTTTGTCGATGCCGCCTGTGTCATAGAGATGTCCCAGTTTGTATATCGAGTCTATGGTACCTTAATTCTATCACCATACACCATTATGCTCTTGTTCGAAGGAAGTTGAAGCCTGAGTCGTCCATTCCTCAGTTATCTTGACTTTGCATGTCGGCCATTCCCGGTACAGTTACTGGTTCATGCACCTTATGATTGAGTCCTTACACATTATACAGCTTTGCTAAGTACCTCGTGTTGAATGATGGGGGATGCCTTAATTCCCTCCTTCCAGCAGATTTCATCCCATCGACTTCAGATCATTTATTCTGGGATTGGAATCTAGAGTCATTTTGAGTGCCTTGAGACTTGCAGTCATCAGTGGCAGGTTCTCTTGCCATCGATAGTATTTGGGAATACATCAATGTCCCCTGATCGATGGATCCTCTCAAGTGTTCTACCTCAACACATTTATTCACACTTGTTAGTTTGCACTCTAGTACCTTGATTCCCATTTTCATTATCGGTGGGTTAGCTCGCGTCTGTTAATGGTATACATTAATGACTGGTAATCATATGATGGACTACTATGTTCGACATTGACACCTCTATTTGTATAGTAGGACATGTACTCATAGCAATTTGTGTAGAAGACCTTCCAGATTGGTGGCATCTCTTATATGCTATCTCCTTGATCGTGCCAGTGTTCATGAGATTTCATCTCTCATGACTTGATTCCAGTATATGTCAGACATTTCCAGCCATTATGGAGATCTTGATCTGTTATATATCTTCAGCCATTATGGAGATCATGGTCCTTTGTATATCTTCATCATGGAGATTCTGATCTATGTATATTGTATGTGGCGATGACCACTTATGTGATATCTTGTATCATGCCTATTCATGGCCGTTGTACTCTTATGTATCCAGGACTGCTATATGTATTTGCAGTTATATGCAGAGTTGTATTATTGTACTATGCTGATTGGATGGCTAGTCTTCCATTTGGGATACTTCATCACTCCACTTCTGGGATGGAATTATAATGTATTTCGGCCATCGTATGACCCCTCTGACCTCACACATTAGGGGGCATCTGTTATAGCTGATTTCACCACTCCAGGTGAATCACACTTTGTATGGCCTTCCCCTTTCCCGCTACAGACTCCTTAGACCCCATGGACCATTTTTTGTCCTTTGATGTTTCCTTGACCATCCCTAAAAACATGTGAAAAATGATACACGCGACTTTTAAACCTATAAGCGCATATATACGTGGGTTTGGCCACTAAAACCGCATACATCGGGATGTGTACAAAATCCAAATCCTTTTGGAGTTTTACTTGACATGCATCCGACTCACTTGACTCCTGGCCTTCCCTATGCCTTCATATCGCTCGGATTCGACCTTTCATTACCCCTTTGAAAAACTATATAAGGAAATCTATGGTACATTGAAGGCATATGAGAGAATTGAGAGCAAACAAACTATAGTCCATTGTTGCCAGAACTTATGCTTGAGTCTGCATCCCTTTGTCCCTTGGAGCACTAGTGTGTTCTTCCCAAGCTTTCCTTTTGCTTGTGAGCTTGCTATCGAGATATGGAGGATTGATGTGGTGGAGGCCCAAGTGGGGGATTCAGTTTCTCCGGTTCGTAGACGTGCCGTCAAAGGTTGTATCTTGTAATCTCTAATTTATATTAATAGAAATATCTTTTCCTGTCCAATAATGTGTGTTTGAATGAATATTTTATCCATTGGATTATGTCAAATGCTTATACATTATTGATTATATATGCTAGAATAGATCTAACACAATGATATATAGAATGTTTGTATTGTTTACTTGTTGTTGAGGAAGTAACCTATCAATTCAAGTTGAAGTTGGAACGCTCAATAGGGATCTACTTCAACCATACGGAATAAGGTAAGAGGTCTGATCCTTCAGTGTTAGACATTTACTTTCTATTGCATATTGGAAATGATTGATTTCTGGAGTCAATCTGTCTGTTGTGGTACCCCAAGCCATAGGAATTTCTCTCCGTAACAATTGGGAAACTATAATGAGATTCATACCAAATACACTTTGATCTATGCAATTATGGATACTAAATATCACAAATTTCCAAGAGGATATTCAAGTATATTGAAGGTGGCTAGTGTAGACAATACTCCAGCTATAGCAAATTGGTGATTGGAGTTATTGGAATTTTTGTTTCACAAATACCTGGGAATACTAGCAAAATGATGGCCAAATAGACTTGTCGCCCCTTTCCTTTTCCTCTTAAAATTTAATACCCATGTGTGATTGTAGATGAGTATGGTTATTGTTTTGGTTTGATCCACGACTGTTTAACCTAATCAAGTTTTCTAATATCCTCAAGGGAGAGGTCCAAGAAATGGACAATGAATGTAGTCCATAAAATATATAGTGTTTCTCTTGCAACATTTTACTTTCTAGAACACAGTTAGCAACATTATCATTTATGAATTGAAAATTTTCCATGAGATCAAAGAATAGTTTTGTGTCCTTCATTTGATTGGATGAATCAAAGGATTTATGAAACATGATTCCACATGTTTGAGAGTGATGAAATTGATGCTAGGTCAAGACCTTCCATTGGTCCATCCATTGAACATGATTGGTGTTAGGCCAAATAAAATCAACTTAAATCCCTCACCTCACTTTAATTATCAACCTAGGGGTTTTGCAAAACTCATGAGGTGTTGTGCACTAAACATGCAACTACAGAGGTTTAATCTGAACTAATATTTTGAAAACTACATAAAGGAAATGCCCAACTTTCACTGGAGAAGTGGAATGTTAATATACAAGATATTGTAAAGTTGTTTCACACATTTTATTTTTTAATTTATCTATTTTTCTATCATATGCATGTGCAACTGTGCATAAATTGTGTTATGCACTTCATAAACTATTCATGCAATATGTTCTTATGAGGTACAAAGTGACCATGTAATATGTAATATGCTCTTTTTACACTCCCAAAATCAATATTTGTACTTGTTTCCCCTCTCCTATCTTTCCCAATAGCCCTCCACCAACACCCTGCCAAATATTTTAGATTCATAGTACCTCTATGTTGTGTAGAAAAATGGACACATTTTATGCAACTGGTCTTCAATACGTGCCTCAATTTGTTAATATGAAATTATCATAAACTATTTATTTGTTTGTTTATCCACAGTGTTGATAATATCTTAGTTTATAGGTTTGGCTAACCTTAGATTTCATACCCTAATAACATATTATTGCAAGAGTTAGCTAAAATTTAGTTTGCACATCTTATTTTAAATATTCATCTAAATTTAGCTTGCATGCCCTACTAAGATATCAGTTTAATGTTTTAGCTAAAATGTTAGCTTGCATACCCTAATTACATATTTATATTTAAGAACTTGGTTAATTTTTAGCTTTCATGCCTTAATATGTTCATTATTTAAAGATTTAGGTAATAAGATAGCCTATAGATCCTAATAGCATCTCATTTTAAAGATTTGGTTAAATTTACCCTACACACTCTAATAAGATAGTATTTTGAAATTTTAGCTTGCATATCCTAATAACATTTGATTTAATGAAATTCATTTGTTCATGTGCTTCAGTTTGTATTTTTTTTGTGCTCAATACTAATATAATCTCCATTCATGGCTTCCCTAAGAATGCAAAAGTGGTTCCCCCTCTCAATCCACTCCTTACTTTGAAGAAGTTTGTTGCAGCCTTAGAAAAGGTGGCCAAGGCTTCACATTTAAACTTGTTAAGGTTTGTGAAAATATGGAAAAGTGACAAAACTCAAGGTTTATGTGGATGCTCCAAAGAAGAGAGTTTTACTCTATGTTGGTAAAGTACTATTGGAACAAATTTAAACTTTACAAGGGCATGATCCAACACAAAAAACCCTAGAGGGTACAATCTAGAAGTAGTGGACTTCCCATCTCAAAGTTTTATTCCACTTCTATTTCGATGGAAGAGGTTATTTTTCCTTTCATTTTCAGCTAAACAACAACCATGACTATTTATTTCACAATGGACCATGGTTTATGAGCTTATGTGGCCTTTATCTCAATATTTTCTCTCTGTATTTCGATCCAAAAGAGGAATTCCAACAAATATCACCGTTTAGGTCTACCTCCCTCATCTTCCTCTCATCATCTCAAACCCCAAAACCTTGGATGCAACCCCAAACTCTATAGGGAAATGTTTTCACACAGCTGAGACTAATGCTAATATGTATGTTAGTTCTTGTATTTCAGTTCAAGGGCTTCTAGAAGCGATTGTGTTGTAGGTAGATAACAAGTCCCATATTCAAAAGTTATATTATGATCATATTCCATTTAAATGTATGGGTTTCCAAGAATATGGGTATTTTGAAAAAGACGACCCACTATGGTGGTAAACAGAGTGTGGTGGATAGAAATAAAGATTAAACCACTTTAGAATTGTTCTAATCAAGTCAGACAAATTCCCATATCAATATTAGATTAATGCTGTGGATGAAACACTGGATTTAGTTTTATCAATTAAACGGAGTTTTCCATGTATGTATTTTGGCCCACTTTGTTGTGTTATATGCATTTTTATTTCCATCCAATACACATTTTCATTGTTTGACAAGTCATAATGATGGATGATATTTTGTAGGACAACACATAATCAGAACATTGCCATGAACATTATGTAAGCATTCCATATTGAATTAATTTTAGGATTTAGAGATGACTTGACCATTATTCTTAATGGTTTTTTGTTTGCATTTCTCCTAGCACAACCTTTTTATATAGAAGACGCATTTTATTGCTTTCCATTTCTCATTGATTTAGATGATACCAAGACCTCAAATTTCTCTAATTCCTTAATGAGAGGTTCATGAGATGATGATTTAGGTTGATTATGGTATTCCTGTAGCATTTCTTCAAGAACCATTCTTTCAATTTTGTTTTTAGTTTATTCTCCTTTATTATGTTGTTAGGATGATGATCTATTTATATATTTATTTTATGTCCTAATTTTGTGATCAATCCTATTTCAGATACAAAACAAACAACTTTAGAAGTGAGTGTATGGATGGAAGTAAGCAAACATAATCTATGATTTTGCAAGGGTTAGAAGGTCCACTAACATTCTAGAATACAAACTAATATTCAAAAGGAGGGTATATTTATCCACCATTGTTGTCTCCATGAGGCTATTTAGTGTAGTGAAAGTTGGACTTTAACATCGAACACTTATGAAATATAAGAGATGTAGAAATACAAATTAATTGAGTTAATTGATGCAATTTACCAACATCTTTTCATTGTGGTTTAATTACTTACTCTACATGACCATTCCTAACTACCAATACTAATTGTTATTCATTAACTTGATTGGTCACTAACACTCATGATATTTATTACACATTAATACATACTATATTAGGTATCCTCATATATTAATGAGAGTCACTTATTCTAGTACCTCGTCTTTATACGAAATACAATTTTTTTAACTCCCCTCAATATAAAATCCATAGCAACTTACTCAGTAACTAAGAATAATTTAAAAAGTTGAAGGGAATTCTTGTTCAGTCTTCAATAATGCAACACTTCTCTAGTTATTAATATCTAAACACTGTATTATGTTTTATGATGTAGGTTGTGTTGGTAAATAAATGTATGCAATTTCATATCAACCAAGTTTCGCATTGGGGTATCAAAGGTAATTTCTTGATTTTATCAATATTTTGTCTTCTATTTATTTCATTATGAGATATGATTATTGAAATAAGTGTTTTAGCATGGAATTTTAAGATTTAAATATTATATTATATGCCAATTGATAATAATGGGATTCTAAAGATTATGGATTTTTTCATGACAAGATCTTTCTGTAGTGGCCAAAATGGAAACCTGGCCAATAGAGTAATCACATTGTGATATAGGTAAGTGAAATGTGACCTATTTTATGATCACAAACAGTTTTTCCTATATTATGAATGCTTTCTAGTTTACAATGCAAAACCTACATGGAACTTCTATAGGGTGTTGATTTTGCGTTCTAATGTTATGTGTATCCCCCTAGAACATCCATTTCTGGCTTCTTTGTTTCTTTGTGTTAGAAACAATAAAATCAGTGCCATCGAGTATTCCTATGACATGGAAGGTTTTGCATTCATATTAAATGGATGTTGTTAATAGTCCTTAGGAATTTATACCCATTTCCAACATCTGCACAATGACTATAGAGTAGATTCCTATGCACTGTCATGATTGTAGTTTGTTAAGTATATCTGATTCGATTCCTTCTCCCAGTGTTTCAAATCATGATTGGTTTTTCAAATAAAAAGATAAAAAGATGGCCTCATACTATACTCTATGGCCCCATGAATATGCTTATATCCAATGTTGTTGTGGATCATGTAGATCTCCTAGTGAAAGCACTGCAACATCACCCTTGGAAGCGAAAAAACATTATGAATTGGCATCACAATATATCCTAACCATTTGTCCTTGTGGATGCTCATTAGCTTGATGGAAGAAGGATATTTTATCATCCCATGCTATATAGGATCCATGTGAAGCACCAACTATTGGGTTGATCATCCTCTTTTAATTCTCCTTATTGCTCCACTTATACATGGTTCTATGATGATCATTCTTATCTACTATATCCTTGGCATCTACACTAAGATAATTGTTGTTGATAGGTCTCATATAGTGGTACACTTACGATTGCTATGGAATAGTGATTTTTCCAATCCCATTAAGCCAATTTCTTGAATTTTGTTCAAAATTCTTAGAAAAGGTGTATGGATTTTATAATCTTCTTAATCATATGTTATGAAATTATACAATCTATCATCCTTTGCTGACCATTAGATACTCAAAATTGTGTCTTGATCCTTTTTACCAATATATAGGACTCTGTATGTTAGGTTCCCAAATTATTAAAGCCAATGGAAAAGCGTCTTCCTTACAAGAAGGAGGATGGTGGTTCGATTCATCCATGCCCTAATGATATTATAATATCGGTTAAAAGCAACTAAATTAGTAACCAAAAAATAAGAGATAAGTGAAAAAACAATGAGAGATAAGTGACCAAACAAAATGACCAAAAATTGTGTACAAAATTACTAAAATCAACTAAATTAGTGACCAAAAAGTGAGAGATGTGAAACTAGACATTAAAAATGATGCAACACATGGAACTAATGATGAAGCCAAACATGGCATTGATATGATAGCAAAATAAGATGCGGAACTAGGAATTAAAAAAGATGCAACATGTGGCGCTAATGATGAAGCCAAACATGGCATTGATATGGTATCAAAATAAGACGTTACTTTGGATGCAAAACATGGCGCTACATAGGAAGAAAAATATGGTGCAACAATAGAAGAAATATTTGGCGTCATTTTGATAGCAAAACATGATGCAAAAAATTAAGCAAAAATTGGTGCAAATTTGGAAGCGAAAATTGGCACATATTTGGAAGTAAAACATGGTGCAAAATGGGATGCTAAAGTGGTAGGAAAAATGGATGCAATATTGGATTCTACTTTGGAATATAACATGGTGTTACTAAGGATGCAAATATGGTGCTAACGAGGATGCCATTTAATAAGAAAAATAAGACACTCGCAAGGAAGAAAAATAGGATGTTATTTAGGAAGCAAACCTTGATGTTGTTTAGGAAGGAAAGTTGGACACTATTCTGGAAGCAAAAAAATAGACGCTATTTTGGACGTCACAAATGATGCTATCTAGGAATATAAAAAAGACATTTTTGAGACGCTTTAAGTTTTTTCCATGATGCATCCCATTTAGTGTCTAGTTTGACCACTCAATGTAAAAAAAATTACACTAAAAAGGGATGCTAATTCCAAGATTTGTTGTAGTGAATCACGGGACCTGGAAGAGGATATAATTGAGGGGGATTTTGTGTGTGTGGAGGTCGTCACACATGGTTTGGATCAGTCCTCTCCCCTTTCCTATCTTGGGGATTCCCATGTCCTACCCCATGGAAATCTAAAGTATCAAATTAATCTACCTGTTTACCCAATATAAAATCATCATACATTTTCCACAAGAAATAGAATGGGATGTCTCTATTCCCATGAGGGTCTTCATCGAAGACCAGGTACCAACGGTCCATCCATTTGGATTTAATATTTGGATCTATGCACCATTCAATAGAAATGTGTGGTTGACTGGTGGGAGGAACAAATCATGTGCTAGGGTCCTGTAATAGTGAAAAAAGTTGGTCTTTTGTTATCTTTAATATCTTTACATGTTTGTAGCTCATCCCAGTGGAATAGTATTGCATATGGGAATCCCTGTAGGAGCTAATGTTGTACAGTTCTCCCTAGTAATTGGAAATTTTATTCGTTATGTTATCTAGTGCCTTTCCTAATGATCCTCTTATGTGGTCCCTATGCAAATTAATCCCAAGTTGTAGATCAATTACACTCACAAAATTACTAGTCTAGCATGCAAAATTCAACAAAAAGGAGACTGAATATCGAGCATAACATGAAATTCTATTGAATAATTGTACATCAGCCAACCTCATAAATTAATAGGATTTCCAAATATTTAATTACAACAGATATTCAAAATCATAAGTATGCTATTGGAATTGGACAAAAAGAAGGCTTACTAAACTAGTCAAAATCCCCCATAGGTGCATAAATAACTTTCCTAATATGCCAAGATGCTCACGAATTGGCTGAGTGAGATGTATCAGATGATAAGTGATGGAAAGGGATCATATCCATGATTTTGGATGGATAAAATAAAGGAGGATGAGTTGGGAAAAAAACAAGACAGTTACTCCAAGACTAGCTTTTCCCTTTTTCCTTAAAACTGCTAAAAGCAAGGCAACTTTCAGAAAAAGCAGAACTGCACTTTTGCTATTCTAGAATTACTGTAGATTTGTCAGAATCATTTCTAGGAATTTTATAAAGCACTCCTTAATTCAGTTTTATTATTTGTTTACTTCTAGGTGCAAGTGGATGCCAACAAGCATAGTAAGGAATCTAGGAATAAGATAGAATTGACAAATTAATGTCTCCTAAGTGTAACTATGCGTTTGATTATTATAACACCTTGTCTTAAGCCTGAATTTATGTAAAATATCAGAAAATATATCAGATTATAGGGCCTATAAAAAAGGCTTAGTCACCCTTTACATACTGCTTGTCCATACATCCAAGGAAAGAGGAAAAAACCCAAGGGAAAAATCCTCCCTTAAACATGGACATAAACAAAAAAATTGGAAATCTTGATTTAAATCATTCTTCACCTGATCAGCAATACCCAGTAGTGATTTGATATTACAGAAGGTCTTCTCAGAAAAAATCCTTGGTGAATCTGTCTGCTACTTGCTCTGAAGATGTGCAGTAGAGTAGAGCAATGGTACCATCATGCACAAGCTCCCTGATATAGTGCATATGGATCTCAATGTGTTTGGTTTGTTGTCTTTGAAATAGATCAGTAGAGATTCAAATGGTGCTTTGATTGTCACAATAGATGATAGTGGAAGTCTTTGATTCGATCCCACATTCCCCAAGTATTCCCTGCAACCACAAACATTGAGTAGCAGCATTCACAACTCCTCTATACTCTGCCTTTGTAGATGAGAGTGCAATGGCACTCTACTTCTTACTTGACCAGCTGATTGGTCCATATGCAAGAATGAACAAAAATCCTGTAGTAGAATTTCAATCTATGTTGTCACCTTCCCAATGACTGTCAATAAATCCAACTAGATCTAAGTCAGATTTTGCTGCATAAAAAATCCCATGAGTTATTGTTCCTTGAACAAAGTTCAAAATTTGTTTAGCTGCTTTCCAATGGATTTCATGAGGCTGTTCCATATGTCTAGAATCCACACTCATGACATAAGATATGTCTGGTCAAGTATGAGTCAGATAAAGAAAACACCAATTCAACTGCCTATACAGTGTATTATTTACCAAAGAAGAAGAACATGATTCTTCAAGCTTAACTCCGAAAAGGAATGGAGTTTTTATTGTCTTGCAATACTTCATGCTAAACTTGTTGAGAAGATATGAAGCATAATTGGACTAATGAACTTTGATTCCATGAGATGATTGAGAAATTTTGAGACCTAAGAATTGACTCAATAATCCCAAATCTGTCATAGAAAAGGCATGGTCCAGTGCATCCTTCAAGGAGGCAATCTCTTTCTTGGAACTTCCTATTATCAATAGGTCATCCACATACAAAACAATAATCATTAAAGAACCATGTATCAACTTCAAATATACATTCGAATCAGACTTGCATGGAACAAAATTCTGTGACAGCAGAAAGCCATCAATCTTGGCATATCAATTGCTTTATCCCATACAATGATTTATTTAACCTGTACACCAAATATTGATTAGACACAAAACCTTCAGTTTTTTGCATATAAATCTCTTCATTCATATCTCCATGTAGAAAGGAACACTTCACATCCATGTGATTCACCTCCCATTGCCTTGAAGCTGCAATGTCCAAAGCTATCCTTATGGATTCCATCTTTGCCACTGGTGCAAAGGTCTCATTGTAATCAATAACTTGAAATTGTGAGTATCCCTTAGATACCAATATTTCGTTATATTTCAAAGGTGAACCATAATCAGTAAAATTGGTTTTATAAACCCACTTATCTAAAATAATCACCTTTGAAATATTTCAAAGGTGAACCATAATCAACAAATTTGTTTGATAACCAGTCTTGAAGAGGTCAAAAACTTCAAATTCGTGTTTTAGGAAGTAAACCCATGAGTACTTGGAAAATTAATCTATGAAGGTCAGGACATATTTGGCTTGAATCATGGACATATGAGGGAATGGACCAGACATTTCATTGTGGATTAACTCATGGGGTCTATAGGTTCTCTCATGACTGACTCTCTCATACTTTTGCTCTAGGTGTTTTCCTAGGATGCAACCTTGGAAGACTCCCTTAGAAAACTTGGCCTTTGGTAACCTTATGACCATGTTGTTGCCACTCAAATATGAAAGATACTTGTGGTTAAGATGGATAAATTTCTCATGCAAAATCTTTCTTGCTTCATTAAAATGAGTGAGAAGAGCAGAGGGGTTTGTGAAAGGTAGGAAATAGGAAAAATTGTATACCTTCAAACTGTGATTCACAACACCTTTTTCTGTGAATCAACCATTCGAAATATATGAGATTTAAACTTCAATGGGAGAGAAGAAAACCTTCTTAGGAGACCCAGTTTGGGTCATATGATACACTCACAAGAGGTTAGCAGCAAGACCTAGGACATACAACACATCATTGAAAGAACCATGGTCAAGATCAATCCTACCATTACCCATTCTATCAATAACATAGTCATCTCCCAAAACAAATTTTGGACCTTTCGAATCATCAAGAGAGGAGAAATTCTCCCTTGTCGAAACCATGTGTCTTGAAGCTCCAAAATAAATGATGAAGGTGGATTATCTCGAAGTGCTGGCAACCAAGGCATGTAATCTCACCTTATCATCTGAATTTGATCCTGCTCCCCTCTTCTTTGTGCATTCAGGAAGGGAGATGTTGTTCTTCTCCATAAGTTGGGTCAACATGTCAATTTTCTTCTTCATACAAGAGCTTTCAGGATGATATCCCTTACTGTAGTATGCACACTTGCTCATTTCACCTTTCGTCTTATTCTTTTGGAATTTCTTCTTGGAGCCTGAGGGATCCTCTTGAGACTTTGAATTGTCTCTCTTTTGTTCAAGTGGATTCTTTGAATTGGATTTCTTCTTTCCTTTGGAATCCATGCTCGAATATCCAACAACCAAATCTTGGTCTTTGGAAGGTTTGATGGTTCCCATCATCACCAATTTATCTTGCTCCTGAGTGAGGGATTCCATGAAGTCAACAAGATTAGGTGTCTTCCAGGCTTGTGTTGTCAATTTGGTGGCATGGAAGGTCGAAACAAACACTGAGTATTCAGGACCAAGTTTCGAGAGTATGGTCAAGACTAGTTTCTCTTCCTTCTTTTCGATTCCACACTATTTTAACTGCAGAACTAGGGCCTTAAACTTGGAAAAGTAGACTTGCAAGGATTTGAAGTTGTTGGGAATCAATGAGATCAACTCATTCTCAAGTTTATTTCCCCTCATTTCATCTGTCTTTCCAAATAGAGTCTCAATATTCTCCCAAACTTTATCTGGTTATGTCAATCCATCAAGGTGGAAGAGGAGGTCTCTTGAAATGCTCAAGCACAAAAGAATGATAGGCCTCATCCCTCATGTTGTGCCATTTAATTTTCTCTGCAGCTGCATTGGGATCAGCCTCAGTTTCTATGGTAACCCTGTAGAGTCCTTTACTCAACAAAATCTCCATCTCAACCTTCCATTCGAAATAATTGAATGGAGTCAAGATGATCCTTTGAGATTGGTCCATATCTTAGCAATTGTACCCTTCAACTAGCAAAATGCACTCCCAGCCAGTTATGTCGAACCTTCAATAGAAATATGAAAGGATATTAATTGAACTAATAAGGCTTTGATACCATGTGGAAATTAATCCCAATATATAGATCAATTACACTCACAAAATTATTACTGTAGCATGAAAAATTCAACAAAAAGGAGACTGAATATGGAGCATAACACAAAATTCTATTTAATAAGTGTACATCAGCCAACCTCAGAAAGTAATAGGCTATCCAAATATATAATTACATCATATATTCGGAAGCATAAGGATTCTAATCGAATTGGACAAAAAGCAAGCTTACTAAACTAGTCAAAATCCCCCACAAGTGCATAAATCACTTTCCTAATCTTATAAGATGCTCATGAATTGGATGAGTGAGATGTACCAACTGATAAGTTATGGAAATATGTCATATACATGCTTTTGGATGTATAAAATAAAGGAGTATGAGTTGGGAAAAAAACAACACAGTTACTCCAAGACTAGCTTTTCCCTTTTGCCTTAAAACTGCTAAAAGCAAGGAAGCTTTCAGAAAAGCCCGAAATGCACTTTTTCTATTCTGGAATTACTACAGAGTTGTCTAAATATTTTCCAGGATTTTTTTAAAGCACTCCTTAAGCCAATTTTAGCATTTGTTGACTTCTAGGTGCAAGTGGATGCCAACTAGCATAGTAAGGAATCTAGGAATAGGACAAAATTGGAAAATTAATGTCTCCTAAGTGTAACTATGGATTTGATTATTATAAGAGTCCTCCCCTCTAAAAATTGAACTAAGTCATTTCAATGCACCCAAAGGAGCAAGAATTTATGAACTCCTATCGTGTTCCTCCTCCACGTGTTCGATGTTTGGATTTGGGTTTGGGTTACCAGTGGTTTGATTATGGACATTTTATTTAGGATTAGTGTTATCTGTTAATATAACAACAACAAATTCCAAAATGATTTAATATTTGGTCGTTTGTTTTAATTAAACATTTATTAAATAAACAAACACAAATGAAAACTCAAAGCAATTCAAAACAATATGGTGACTTGCCTTCCATTGCAATCCACCTCGTCAATCTCCACCTTCAAAATTCACCCTCCAAATTGCTTCCAAGCCAAAAAGAAGCCTTCCCATTTTATCGCACCTCTTCTCTTTGCGGCCTCAAATGTAAATTAAAAAATACAAGTCACATGCCTCTATTTTATTTTTTTGTTTTAGTTTTCAGAATCACACTTGTGATATATCCCACTTGTGATATATCGCAGGTGCGATATATCGCACTTGCGATTTGTAACTCTTACAAAATGCAAGTGCGATTTATCGCACTTGCGATATAGTCTAACTAGCCTTAGCTTCGGTTTTAGGCTCGAGTTTTCTTAACCAAACCAAGATAATTCATATGCGTTATAGATTTGTTTTTCAGACTTGCATTTTGGATTTTTAGAGTGACACTAAAAAGTGAAACCATCTTCGTGTGCATGCCCTTAAAAATTTAAAGATATCCTTTAGGGAAGGACTTGGCCCAAGTATGAACAACTATGCAGATATTTGTGCTCTCAAATTATTATTATTGCTAGCATTGAAAACGATATCATTCACTTGAAAGTATTTAGTTATTTGAAAATGACAATAGAATGGATAATTGGGGAATTTACATTTATAGGAGGTGTCCTTCTCTCATATATTTAAAGAAAGAAATTATGAGGCAGACAAGTTATCTAAGATTGGAATGGATATGAGGCAGGGTGAATGGTATATAACAAAAGAAAGTCTAAGAGTATCTACAAGGTTCTTTCATCCACTAATTTTTGAAACTCCATGAACATGGAAGGTGTTTGAAGATTGAGACCAAAATGGTCTTAAAACTGTTCCAAGGATTTTTTTGGGGGTGTGTTTCTAAATCTTATATTGTTTTTTTTATGACTAACCTCATCCTCTAATAGTACAATGTAATGAAATGAGCACTCTACATATTTTTTGAGTTTTTTTTCACCATTTTAAAGCTAAAGACTACATAGACAAAGCTCTCAAGTATGACTAGTCTATGAAATAATTATGAGATATGTAATGTAATTTGCTGAAGTCATTAACTCAGAAACTGAAAAATATAACTAAATTAGATTGTTTTTAATATTAAGATATTATTTTGGCTTTTAGTTTTTTTTATCTTTTTATTTTTATATTTTTAAAATTGGTGTATAAGTTCTTTTGAGTTTTGATAATCCTATATACTAAAATATATATATTTTTGAATTTGAGTTTGGTTAAAAAAATTAAGTTATTTTTTTAAGTTTTACTTTTGGTAAAAAAAGTTAGTTGTATTTAAGGTTTTCAGATTTTATTGATAACACCGGTTGTGGTTTCATATCTTCAAAGTTTGGTTTTTAAAAATACGTATATGTTGCATGGGACATATTTATCTATTTAGTTATATCTTTTTTTCATTGGAATCTATTTAAGGGTTATAAAAAGTTTATAAAACAAAAGTTGCAAAATGATGGACTTGATAGTTTGGGCCAACATAATACAAATCTTTAATTTTGGTTTCATATTATGGATATGTTTTTTTTAGGAAATATGCCTCAAATTTTCATTTAAAAAAATTGAGTTTAAGAGTCATTCTAATCATGCATATTTGAAATCACATGTCATTCAAGGTGTTAATTTATTTTTAACTATGTGGAAGTTAGATTAATCAAATAAATGTTTGAATTACCTTAAGAAATGAAACGAAATAGAAGTGACTGACCATGTAATTAAAATATGTGAGAAATTCATGTAATTGGTGTTTTTTTGTCTGTTAAATTTGTGGCTTGTGTTAGAGGATCTTGGCCACTTCGAATTGTGGGTTAGAGTGTAAAGTGAAATATTTTCCATGTTGATTATTGTAACAAGTTTCCATGGATATTTTAAACCCTTTGTGATTTTAATAAAGATCGAAAAATTGTTATGATTTGTAATCATTATGTTAAATATAAATTGCAATTGCTTTTTGGTGGTGGTGTTGGTTATATGTACATTATTGGGTATCGGACCAAGTTGTAGATGGACGGTTGGTGAAGGCCATTCCAGTAAAGAGGATACTTGAGAGAATGGTTGAAGAGGATGAAGTTCCATCATCGGAAAAAGTTGGGGATTTATTTATAGCACTGTAGAATATTTATGATGGTGGAGTCAGAAACCTTTGTGGATAAGATGTTTCATTATTGAGATAAAACACAAATAATCAAGAATAGTTACATAAATAGAAAAAAATTGAGAAGAGGAAGAGAGGTGAAGACAATCAGAGAACATAGATAAGAGTAATGGGTAGGTGTTGAGATATTGCAAAGGTGTGCTTTCACAAAGTATGCGAGAAAGGAATGTACAAAGGACACTACAAATATTGTAGCATGGGTTTAATGAGAAGATCACCGTGGATTGGAATACAACACATTGATGATAAACAAGGTGAGAAGAGAAATCTAAAAGATGTTTATATGAGTGGAATCCTTAGATAAGGCTCAACGCAATATGAAGCCAAAGCAAATGGATTATGAAAATGATGATGAGTTGGAAGAGGTTCCCACTAAAAACACAACAATATGTATTAGAATATGGGAGGAAATTACTAAGAACACATCAAAATACAAGAGAGGTAAAGGAAATTGAAGCAAATAAGGACCCCAAACAATTATGGTTAATGGGTGATGAGAGACATCAATTATAAATCGATCCAATAAAGCTTGGGTGTTATATATTCATTGTATTCTTTGCCAATAGGTTCAACCACATCCTTTTATTGGTTTGGCGGAAAGCCCTTGAATGAAGGGGTCTGATAGGGATGCCCCCTTTGTTGGTGGGGCATGGGGGGCTAGTAGCCCCCATATTCAAATATTTGAGAGTAAATCCCTTGCTGAATTTTTTATGGCCCATTATGTGTTATTTCAACCAATGGTTTCATCCCTTTGTAAAGTAATTGTGGTTAAAGAATTAGGTTTGTAATGTAATTTAGGACAAATTAGGGTTTTGGATGATATAAATATTGTATTATAAATACTGAATATAATAGAATGAGGGTAAGAGAGTATAAAATCTTATTTAGGTTGATTTGCTTAATTAACAATTGATGGGTAAAACTTTGTGTACTATGTGTGTGTGTCATTGTTATTTCTTAATTTTTAGATTTTGTTGTTATTGATTTTCTTACACAAGTTTATCAAAGTCTTCATTAAGGAATATCTCCACTTTTAGGTGGGGATAATGGATAATGCACAAATAGGTAGTAAAATTCATACCTAAAGAGGAGACAAAAGTTGAACTCATAGAAAAATATCTGCAATAGATGTTGGAGTGGAATCCAACCAAGAGTGATGGGAAGTACCATTGACAAAGGTTCCTTTTGGGGTTCATAATTTCCCTAAAACACTAAAAGTTGATTTTTTATAGTTATGGATGACATATGGATGAATTCATAGTACAATATGAGGAGACTTTAGAAGAAGTTCTTGCCATGAATATTGATGACGAAAACAAAGAAGACGATACAATGATTGGTTTGAATATTTATGAAAAAAGTGTAGAAGAAGAGTCAACAATGAAGCAAAGAAGTAGAATAAGACAAAAGATGAAAGAAATAAATATGGAGATTTCCAAACTAAAGCGACAATTGAAAAACCAAGGGAAGTTGGAGAAGATAGTAAAGTGAAGCTCGAGGAGGAAAAGGATGAGGTGGAGATGATTAAGGAGCATATCTAAGAAGAAACAAGAAGTAACCTACGAAAGGAGGTGAATGAATAGATCATATAAAATATTTATAACAAGCATGTTACAATTGTAAAAATGGGTAGATTTCAACCAATAAGGAAGATGAGAAACAATTTGAGCAATGAGAACTAATAGTAGTACACAGAGAGAAGTAATGTACTATGAGTTGGAATTGTCATAGGTTGTACAAGTAATGTTGTATTGACAAGAAAATAAATGATTATAACATTGGACAAATGGGTGAAGTGTCACCTATAGTCGAAGGGTTAAGAGCTAAGGAGTTAAATGAAGAAGAAGAAGAAGAAGGATGTTGGATGAAGAAGACTAAGTGATTATGAGAGTTATATATCTTTCAATAGAATAAAGAAGAAACTGAAGAAGACTAAACCATGTGTAGTTATTGATCCATCAACAATCCTATGAGAAAGAATTTCATTTATTTTCAACTAGGATAATATGATGTAGGAGCGTCCTTATGGTTTTGGAAATCTTGTTAAATAAAATAAAGTTCTCTAAGTTTCTATTTTGGTTAAAAAATTTATTTTATTTCACATTTTCATATTTAATAAATAACACAAGTTAGGATTTTATCCTAGAAGATCCTCAAATCTTTGTTTTGTCTCGAAAATTTGGATATGTTATAGAGGACGTATTTCTTTACCTACCTAAAAAATTATGTTGTACTTTATTCACTTCAAATGTGTATCAAAACATAGGTTCTATTCCATTAGTAGTGACAACAATCCAATTTTTAATCTAATGTGACCCCAAATCTTCAAGTTTGGATTTGAAACTTGGTTTTGTTATAAAGGAACTATTTTATTTATAACAAAACAGATATTTAATATATTAATAAAAAGAAAGTGAGTTGTGGACTCACTATATAGCTTGCAAATTCATAGTTTGATGCATATTTTAATCCAAAATTGGCCAAAGTCCAAAATACTAGTTCTAAATTGTCCATCTCTGTTGTACAGGATAATTCACCTAATAACCTAGGTCTAGGGGTAACCAACATACTCATTACTTGCAGACAATTTGACTCTAAAAGCACATAATAGGAAATAGGAAAGTAGAAGGACTTACTTGTATTAAACGAAGGTTGATCCTTGCTATCTTCTCCCTCTCTGATCCACTTCCAAAGTCTCCAGGATAGTTCCTCCTTCACCTGTTAATAAACACTCTTCCAGATACAAGATGATTCATATACATAGATGCAGGTTAGGCAAATCATATATCATATTGAAATGTAAACATTTACCAATCCATAAGATATGAAGCACATATGGAAGAAGTACTATCTTTATTAACAATAATAGAAAGAGTTTAGGTTACAACCCAATGTCTGAAAAAGGACTCCTCTGTCACCAAAGGACTCTGAGTTTCTCTGCTCCAAATATTTATGTAGACAATCCACCAGTATAACTTTGCTCTCCAAGTATCCTCCTTCAACACCCTCCCCAAGGCCTCTATTTATATGGATGAAATGAGGCAGTTCTCGAAGGTTAGGGAGATTGTGGCAGTTAAGAAGATTAAGTTAAATGAGTAAACTAATCTTCCATTAGCATGTGGTTTTATGTTTTAATGTTGAGGAAACCATTCGCGGGTCTGTAGTAGAGCAGCCCGCGAATGATTCGCGACTATATAGAAGAGCAACCCGCGAATACAAGGATTCGCGACTTGCTGTATAGGAGACTCGTGAATGATGCGCGAGTTGTCAATATAGAGAGTCGCGAATACAACTCAACATGGCAAAATTGGCAAAGTAACTAGCTGGGTGTATAGAGAATGTACTTCATCATAAGCCAAGGTATAGTGAATATGGGCAACCTCAATCCATAAGTGTCCTTTTGTGTGCCAACATGAGGGATATCAGCACTTGGACGGAGAGGTGCCATTCAGGTGTATAACAGATGCCCCCTAATGTGTGAGGTGAGAGGGCAACGATGGCCGAAATACATTATAATATTCAACTTAGGATAAAATCAGAAATCTAGTGGAGCAGAAGGAGTACCTGAAACAAATACATAGTAATGTCATATATAAAGTTACATCTGAGGATGCTATGTTCAATTTACTGGAACACTAGCTCCTTTACAATATTTGAGTACATCATATGATACGGGTAAAACCACGTATTTACAAAGGTGGATCGAAGCCACAATACAATAATGATGAGTCTTCAAAGATCTGGAAGCTGGATATAGAAATGGAACATAGTCTTGTGCAACTTAGTTCATGAGTGAAGAACTAAGGTCTTCATAAAAGATCCCAAAGAACCAGTACAATCCAAGCCATGTGAATAAGGGTAAGCTGAAGTCGAACATGGAAAGGATTCACCAGTTTGTCAACCAATAGATGATAATTGACAATTGAGGCAAAGGAGTTCACCAATGATGAAAGTGAATCCAGAGGTACCATCGTCAAAACTCTAGGTCTTCGTCATCAGGAAATACTAAAATGGAACCATACTGTGATAAGGAAGGCAATAGATCCTCCAATGGATCACAAGAGTGACTAGGAACTGGGCAAAAAGAAGGGAGACACAAGTAAAGGGATAACAGATATAATAGTGATGGGATTAGGTGATAGATCAGACATTAGGTATAATCCTTGAACAGTGAGCACGACACATAGATGACCCAAGGCAGCAGACAATGGATAGATAGAACAACTAGACTTATCTGTCATGTAGGAGACATGATCAGATTCCCCAGGTATAATGGACAATAGGAGGAGTCAAAACTCAAAGTGATAGCTGAACACAAGTGTATGCTGAAACATGGATATCGGAAAGCAAAGAGTGCTATGTTCAAGGATGACATGCTGCCATTACTGAAAACAAGAGAAAACTTCTTCCTTACCTTCCCTGTTAAGTTTTAACGAGTCCAGGAAAGTAAACTCGGTTCCCTCTTCATTTTTTAACAAGCTTGAAGAGATGGGAAAATAATGCTTGATACACTGATCCGTGGATTTAATGAGCTCGAACTAGTACATGCTCATGCGGTATTTTCACATTTAGAGAGTCTGAAAATGCCAAAGAAGACTCCAAGGGGGTCCTTTTTCATCCAATTTAGTCTCTTGAGGCCGGAAAAGTATAAAACAAACCACAAAAGAACTCTCTTAACTTCCGAAGAAGAAAAGGTGAACCTTTTTCGTACTTAGTCGGGAAGGTCCGAAAAAGGTTAAATTACCACCTACCCAACACTCCTTCCATAACAGCATAAAATAGCTTGAGTTTTATGAGTGTGAAGGAAAGCAAGATCACTCGGAAAGATCCATTTGGTTACAAGAAATGGGGCTTACAACAATAAACTCGTTGCTTTGTTCTTGAGTGTTTAACGAGCATGACAAAGACACAAAGTACACTCAGAATCTTTTTCATGTTTAGGTCCAGAGCACGAAAAAGAGAAAACTAAGCTCAAACCGGGTGTTCCTTTTCCGTAAATTTAGTCCCTCAGGTCTGGAAAAGTGATAAACCTATACCTAAGAATACTCTTCTCAATTCCGAAGAAAAAAGAGTGATCCTTTCTCGTATTATTCCGCATGGTTCGAGAAAGAGATAACCTACGACCAATGTGGATGCCTGTTCACATATTCTTAACGAGCTTGAACGGACAAGATAACTCGGCAGTCAAGTCTGTTTTGAAGGAGTCAGACCTGGGCCTAAAGAAACTCCATAAGGGCGGGGAGTCCTATAAAGGGATAGCTTGTAAAGAGAGATTCATAAGAAGCTCTATTTGGCGTGAAAAATAGCTATGAGGAAACCCCTGGGCCTGAAATAGTGATGGAAATGAGTATCAAAGGATGACAATGGCATATAAGAAGGATACTCATGAAAAGGGATCCTAGCCACGGAAGAACAATGGTAGAGACAAGGGACTAATGGCTTAAAATACCATAGTCCGTGGCAAAAATGTTGAGTACTAAGGTTAATGTGGAGTGATAAGATGCCAACCAGTGTTGGAATGAGCAAAAACCACCCTATAGAAGCATCAACACTTTGTAAAAGTAGGTAAACTTGTTCCAAGGCACAAAAGGGGTAATATTAGTCAATTGACATTTCAAACTATGGAGAAAGACCCACTTTACGAAATATTTTTTCTATTAATAGTTTAAAAATCAAATCATTTCTTACCATTTGCACTTTTTGAGCCAAAAAAGGAAAGTTTACCCTCTATCTTTGATTACTTACCGTGGACAATTGGACCGTCGGAATTCAGATCCGTCAGCTTCAGGTAACTCTACACCCTGAGCTCTTCATTTTCATCCAAACAAATTTTAAAATTGATGGTCAATTCAGTTTATTTCATCAACATAAAAAATGATAAAATGTATTCGCGGGTTTCTACGCATGAAAGCCGCGAATACGCGTTTCATGCGTGACTTGCTGCATAGGAAAGTCGCGATTGACTCATGACTTGTCCCAATGGACAGTCACGCATGCTACGCAAAGGATAAAAGCTTTAAAAATGGTAAAAAATTTTAAATTTTTATGGCGAAATACTGAATTAAACTATGTTTATTTGTCAGGGAAAACATGGTGCTGGAGTGGAGGGAGAGGGAACATGAGATGATGGACCAAGCGGCTCTCCAAATCCCGCCTACCATCCAAGCATTGCGGAATAGTGGGCTGCTCAAGTTATTTTGCACATCACCTATGCAGGCCAATGTCCGCATATTAGAGTTCTTAGTCCATTACTGGGACCATGACCTGGGGATGTTCAACATCCAAGGTGAGACTTTGGAGCTTACCGTTCAGGACATCTATTTCATAACCAGGTTATCACATCGGGGAGCACCGGTGAACCTGGAGGGCACTGGCAGGGGTGGGGACCCCTTGAGTGTCCAGAACTATGTCGATGTATTCTGCAGGCCGGGTACTCAAAAGAAGGGCAGCAGCATTCTCATAGCAGATATTCAGGATCTTACATTACAGGTATTGGCTAGTACTATAGTGAGACTTTCAGGGTTGGCAGGATTACACATGGCCACCAGGACTCAGATGAGAGTGGCGGTGGACTGCTTTAGAGGCACACTCTTTGATTGGTGTACAAGGATTGCCTCCATCATGAGGAGGCAATTATCCGACTGTAGGAGGGGGAGACGGAAGAACTTTGGCTATGCTAGTATATTGGTAGCGTTCTTCTTTGAGAGGGTGCCAGCTATGAGCCCTGCGATACCCTTACAGGTCCATCATCCACGGCAGCCGAGGCTGAGCCGGTGGGGAGATATCTTCCTCCGTCAAGGAGGAGGAGATGTTGTACATAGCATGTATGAAAATGATTTCTATTCATGGTGGGAACGGCAGGTGCCGACATTGGAGCAGTTTGCATACGCTGGGATAGATTTCCGAGGTGATCCGAACCTAGTCCTCCCTCCAGGAGGAGCATGGGGAGAGATGGGTAAGTCATTTTTTATTTTTTATCATTATCAAATTTTTATGGATTTTCAAATGATAGGATATATACATATGCACAAGTCTAAACCCTCTTTATGTGTCAAAATGCAGATATTGGACCGGTCCGCCCTGTAGGGGACCCACATACCTTCGTACGTCCTATTGCAGGGGGAGACCCAGGATTGATCATGGTACTCGAGGTGAAGCTAGGCAAGCTGACCGAGCGAGTACCTATGATACAGATAGAGCATCTCCCTGTAGCTATGCAAGAGTCCGTAGTTGGGGTTCCACCGGCCTGCCTACGTCTTTTCAGATGGGTAGCCAGAGCAATATGTGTATATAGAGATGCAGTGGAGGTTGCTGAAGCCAGGGAGGCTAAGGAAGCCAGGGGGCATAGAGATCACGGGGACCAAGGAGGTCCCAGTGGCCATGGCAGACAGTCTTAGTGCTAGGGCATTTTGATGGATGTTAATCCACTTTTTGTATATTTTGTACATGATGGGATCTACGGATCAGACTTGACCTATCCTATGTATGAATAGATATTTACATATATATATATATATATAT
>LPNX010407341.1:32728-63467 GCA_001517045.1 Pseudotsuga menziesii | reverse complement strand
TGTGGTGACAGTGGTCCCCAGCTCTCGCTTGCCCCCAAGGACACACATAGCAGGTTGTGACTTTCCTGCGTCTTAAAGTGTGAATTAGGCGGCAACACGCTGAAAAGTCGTGTCCGACACGCTCTGTCGCGGATATGGGACACGCAGGCCCTTTTGGACGTGTCCGGTATCTTAGCTCAAGACTCAACACAGGCACCTCCCATGAGGCCACCCGTAGGTAAGACACCTCCACATGCTGTCGTAGGCCTCATGCGTTACGGATCTACATCCTTTCGCAGAGAGAATTTCCTGGATTTCGAATGAGTTGCTTCCCTGGGCAAGTGCGACACGCCCTGCGTCTGCCTCAAACCCCAAAACTGTGCAAATTCTGCAGACAACTTTCTTACTTGCTTTCCAAGATCTCCCTTTGACTTGACAATTGCTGCACATATATATAGGTGAGCTTTCCCAGTGGTTGTGTCCCCAAGGTGTGGGTGCACACCCCACTGGCTCCCATGCTGACGTGCCAATCCACAATGGTCCATCACTTAATTGATTCGGTCCACCATCTAACTGATTCGCCCACTTGCCAAGTTTGGCTTCTTTCCTTCTGCGCGCCCAAACCGTGGTTGGGGCTTCCGTCGTGGTCCACTTAGTCCACTTTCTAACTTGCCTTCTTGCCATGCAGGGCTTGTGGGTGCTTCGAGTCAAAGTTGGGGCTTCCACCTTGGTGAACCTTCACAATATATAGACTTCCCAACTGAAGTGTCCACATGCTAACAAATTGTGCCATCGAATGGTCATTGTGCGTAGACTTCCCATGTATTGGGTGTCTTGGTGTGGCGAGGCACTTAGGTGTGCCCACTTCCAATCGTGATTCCCATACCGCACCTGCCTTAGGTGCACTTCTATCGGTGTGCCCACACTTGGGCGTTTTTGTTGCGAGTGTGCCCACATTGTCTTTTGTGTGTGTCCACTTTCATGTGGCGCTTGCCCAACCATCACAACGCGTCAAGTGTGCTTGTGGGAATGGGCATGCCTTGTGATGCACACAAGTGCCCATCTACCTGCACTCAAGTCTCTAGCCGACGGTGTAACGGACGTGTGCCGCACCCACTCTTGCCCACTTCCGGTCGCGCCACCAACCGAAGGGCTTTTTCTTTAAGTGTCCTAGGAACCCCAACCTTTTTTGTGGAAGGCTGTGACACCTCCTCCTTATATAGTTCAAATGAAGTAAGAGGGCGCATGCCAAGTGTTGGAGGCATGCATGAGAGAGGGTCCACCTCTAGAAGATAGAAGCCAAGTGTTGAAACACATGCATAGGGAGGTGTGCCACCTCTAAGAGAAGCTAGGTCACATGGGGAGGCAAATCCCTTTTGAATTAGGGGATTATTTTCCCAAAAGGTGCATTCCTCTTAGACTGAGGATTTTCCCCAACGAAATCCAAAAAACATGGGTTCTGGGCCTTAAAATCAAGGGATTATGTCCCTAAAATCCAAAAATCAGGGGATTCTGTCCCCAAAATCCAAAAATCAGGGATTTCCAGACTTAAATCCCATAAATCAGGGGATTATGTCTCCAGGGGGTGTGCCTAGCGTAGTTTGTGGGGTTAAATTGCTCTAAATGGAGTGCGTCCACCTTTTTTTAAGGAGCGGGGCGTTTTACATTGTGTATAAATCTCATCAAACAATACTTAATTAAATCATGATAATTACTGCAAGGAACTATAAGCCATGTACAACTGATTACGCTGATTGGGATTTGGAGTCTAAATGAAGTGATCACAATCATTAGCTGGATTACCCTAAATACAATATGAGGAGTAACACTCATTAAAGAAAAAGAAATTCAAATATTTCTCCTATATCATGATTTTTGGTGGTTGGGTATACACAAGAACAATTTTGTTATCATACTTTGATCTTGGCCACCTAAAGTCATGTACATCAGCACAAAAGGTTTCATTACTATAATTGTCCATCAGATTCATTAGTTTATTGATGACTACAAAATTTAATAAAAATTCAACGAAAAGTAGCAGGCTGTTGCTTATAATTAGAAGGAAAGGTTTATATAAAACGTTTTCCCCTTAATCTGCTAGAAATGGTCTAATCTCCCCACTCGCCCTATCTTAGGTCATCACTTCTGTGTATGTGAGTCATTATATGCATTTTTCTTTCATGTCTCTAAAATTGTAAATGAGAATGTAAATTTATTTCATTGATATTTTGCAGATATTGGAAGGCCTTCTAAGACTACCAGACAATAGGGGGTGTGCTGACTGTAAAAGCAAGTATGTATATTACAAACTACAGATTGACTTAATCAGTGCATAAATCTTTGCTTAAAAGAATGATTAAGTTTCTATAATTGTGGTTTTGACTGCAAGGTTTTAATGTCATGACGTTGTCCATTTTTTTTCTATTAGACTAGTTAGACCTGGTTACTCATAACTTAGAAGTGAGCTGTTGTTATACAAATGCTGGTGAAAACTAGATTTTAAAAATAGATAGAAGCACTGAGAAATGGGTGCAGAAAATTTCATCTCAGTGGATTTAAATGATGATATTGTTTTTTGGGATTTGGTGATGATAATCCTATTGTTGTGTAGTTTGTAATAATACTTTGGTGGGATTCTTTTATTACATAAGGGTTTAGGATGTTTTTTTTTGGTTGGTAAAAAAGGGCTAGATTCAGGGTACTGCAAAAAGTTGGGTGCATATAGCATCTTCCCTGCTTCAGGTGGAAGTTGGAACATGTTTATACAGATCTGCTATATTTATCTTATGCCATTCCTTTTCAAACAATATTTACAGAACTGAGAACCATTAATACAAGCTCTAATAAAAGACAACTACTGTTACCAGAAACAGAATGGGGACTTGGGTTTTGTTAAGAAAACGGCATAGAAACGATAATGGAATGAAAAACGCCGTTTTATATGGGCATTCTCCTTTCTCTAGTCATAAAACCGTTTCCTGAGAAACGACTCATTTCTGGGCTCGTTTTTTCAAAAAATCTTTCCTATATTTCTGTATCTTCAGCTTGCTCACTGCTCATAAGGTTTGAATTGCAAAAATATCCATATGTTTTTTAACATAGAAAACAATTCTTTTGACCGTCTATTATTTCTTATTGGAGCTCAATCGTTTGAACTACATTGATATATTTTAAATATCCATATGTTTGTTCACATTGAAAACAATTCTTTTGATCATCTAGTATATTTTTATGCAGCTCACTCGTTTGAACTAAATTGACAATTTGTGCATGGCCATGGCAAGGCAATATCTCCGAATCGTTTTTGATAAAAATAGTTGATCTTCACCAAATTTGTAAATGGTAACATATGTTTGGTGAGAATAAACTAGGTTTAAGAAAATATAATCTACTGGATACGGTATACAAAATTTAAAAAGCATTACTAACGGATTGAATTGTAAGCTTAAAATTGATGTTTTTTAGTACAAATTTTTTAATCCAATAAATTCACTTTTTCAAAGGAGTTTGTTTATTTTGAATGACGTTGAAGGAAAGAAAAAATTAGTCGGGACCATGTTTGGCTTCAATTATTTGAAATTCAGTTTGGGTGGGATAGAGTCATAGACATATTCTTTAAAGTTGAGTTATTGAACCAAATGAAATTACTATAAATTGAGTTATAATTAGTTCTAAATGAAATCACTATACTCTAAGCTCAATTCAGTTCAAATAAATTTTTAAAATATTTAGTCATATACATTATTGTGGCTAAGGTTTGGACATTTCAAAGAAAAGACTTGTGAAGCTCCTTTCCCTCTAATTATAAGAGATTCAATTTACATTGCCATTCATTGTGAGTTTATCATCAACTTGCACACTCAGGGATACTAAAAATGTCCACAGAATTTGAGATTTGTAATGCTTGAACAAAATAATGGCAAATGACCATGCAATTGTGACCAATCATTACAGTAGCTCTATATTTCTATTGAATGGTATTATGATTTGAAAAGAAAAAGCTTCATTGTTTGTGTGGGATCCTAAGGACTTCTTCAAGGCCCTAAATTTCTCTATGGGAAATATGTTAACATTCATAGTGTACTTGGTGATGTCCCACTCTTCATCATCTTCAATTATGTTGTTTTTTCTCTTTCCTCGTTTCTTGTATGTGTGAAACCTCAAGACTCCGTTTCTCGTACCGTTCCAGTTTCTCGTTCCATTTACCGTTTCTTGTTTCTGGTAACATAGCTTATAAGGTTTAACCCAGTCTACATGACAACACCGTCAGTTAACTGCAACAACTCAGAAAAACTTCTGAGAGAGTCGAGCATGGCTCTCAGTATGCCAAATAGAAGTCTGGAGCTAAGTCATGGTGACGAAGAAACCATATCCTCTGGAGAAGTAACTGAATCGTTTAAATGGTCCACTACTGATTCTTCTGCCATTGTGTGGGTTCCCTCTTGTGATAAGTAACTGATGCAGGAGCATCCCTGGGGTTAAGTAATCTTGCATAAAACCTGTGTTTTTGTTTCAGTTTAGTTTATAACTTTCTTTGTTTTTATATTTGATGCAAGTGCAAGGTTACAGAGTTTTACCCCAAAGCTTTGACATAAGAATTCAGCATAAGAAGTAACCTCAAACAGTTTCAAAAGGATTCATTTAAATGACTCCTGAATTCCACTAGGGCCTGCTGCCAGTAGGACCCACCTCTTAACTTTGTAATTTATTTCATGATAGATCAAAAGCTTGCCTTTAGTAATTTGGAATGGGGAAGAAGGGGAGGAAAGACTTAACTGACTTGTTCATATGTCATGCGAAGGCATGAACTTTGTAGGCCCCACTTATTGGGACTTCATGGATTTGTTTATGAAATCGTTTGTGAAGCTTTTGGAAGTTTGGGGTAATATGGATTGAAAGAGGAGCTTGGGATACAAAGGATCAAAAGGAAGCTTGGGATAAAAAGAAGCAAACAGGAACAAAGGATAAAAAGGGACGAAAGTTATTTGATTTTAGAGAAAAAGATGTGAAGGACATTCAGATAACAAGAAACAAAGGGATTTGACATTTTGTATACAACGAATGTTCCTGTGTTTATTTCGGGATTGTACAAATATTCACTCACTTGTTTTTGAAAACCTTAAGACCAATTGCAAATTGGCACTTGGCCTCTGGTCATTGCAGCAAAGAATACATGAAAATTTGAAATTGTTATTTCAGAAGCTAATTCAATTAGTATAGTAGGGTTCGGAATACCAACACTTTGATTAATGGATGGTTCAATTATGATAATTCAAATTCCTCAAACTATGTATACATGGAATTTCAAAGAACAAACAAGGGGCTTTTGGGAGATAGGTCAGTTCTTGGGCATTTTTGGCATTCAGCTTCTACATTTGGGATTCTAACTCCTGAATTTAACAGAGGAGACGTTGTAAACGACGGCTGTTCAGTTTTAATCCTTTCGAAGAATGCATTTAGGTTGGGAGACAGAACTCTTTGATTTTGACTTTTAGTTGTTGTAATGAAGCCTGATATATTGGCCATTGGAATTAATAAAGTATTGCTTCGAACCCTTTTCCTGTTTTTTGCATTTCTGTTTGACTTTGATTATCTAAGTCACATGACACGAGGACACGCGACACGAAGGACACGAAAATACGAGTATTCGACACGAGACACGACGACCAAAAAAATAGGACACGTGGGACACGTTATATATATATATATATATATTAAAAAAATACATAAAGATCTACATTTTTTAAATACTAGAAGTATATAGTATATACAATGTACATCAATCATAATATCATTCAATTGAAATTTGACAATGATGAATCAATAATAAAATTATCAATGAATCATGAACTTTGAAGTTTGAACCATAAACTGCATATTTGATATTTCTCACTAAACCACAAATCTCAAAATGTATTACATAGATATCGAGAGAATGCCACCGACAAATACAAAATAAAGTAGATACTACTTAGTACAAAGTCTAGTATCTACAATACTACTAGATACAAAATGAAAATACTAAATAGCCACAAGTAAGAATATCATAGCTCATCAATGGTACTAGCCATTGTCAATCATCCTCCTGCTCCTCCATGTCAAAATTAGCATTACTGCCGTAGCTCTTTTCCTCTATCCTCCTCCTCTATACCCCTTTTGATAGGACACATGTCTAGAATCAAGACACGTTTCTAGCAGGTGTCGGACATGTGCTGAAAAGTGTCTAGATTTTAGGACATGAAAATTTTGGTGTCGGACACGTATTAGGGCAAGTGTCGTGTCCGACACGTGGAATACGGGACATGGGCCCTATTTGGAAGTGTCCTGTTACTTAGTTGATTATTCTTCTGCTGTGCACTTTGATTTGCAAGGCCTAAGCCTTGCATCGGTTGGTATCAACACAAGTTGGATTGCTATTTGTGAAAATGATTACATTGATGAAGATTGTTGTGTAGAATTGTTATGGAGAGAAGCAATTCTGGTGATAGGGACTAGGGAGAATTGCTTTCTTTTGGTGTTGGAACATAGTTTTGAGACGAGGGACTTAAAAGTTAGAAGTTAGAACTATTTGATTGAGGAGATTTGCCACACTTGATATGGTGCATAGAGGAGGAAGAGGAGCAAAGAGTAGAGAATTGGAAGAATTGAGAAGAACAATTGAAGAATTCAAAACCCGATAGAGTGGGGACGCAGAAGAAGAATCTGAACCAAAGTTGGAAGAAGAAGAGCAAATGATCAAGAAGCAGACCCTGGAGTGCATTTCCTCAAATTTTTGAAAGAAAGATGAAATACATGAGTTGAAGTTCTTAGTTATGATGGCAATTTGAAAGTACAGATGTTGTTAGATTGGATGGTGAAGTGGAGTTGTATTCCGAATATGAGAAAGTGGAAGACGAAATTGAGGGACACATTGATTGTGGTGGGATTTGATGTAGAAAGATAGAGTTCGAAATCAGAAAGAGAAAATTTGAACATGGAAGAAGAGAGTAAGTAAGTAAGTACAAAACTTGAGACAAAGGGATATGACTGTTCATGAATATATTGAAGAATTTTATTGGTTGATGATTTTGTTTGGATTTTACAAATTATAAGATTAAAGAGTGTGCCAAGGTATGCAAATGGCTTGAAATCTAAGATTTAAGATGATTGAGGCCAAAGTATTTTCATTTGGTAGAAGAGGCTTTCCAAATTGCTTTGAAAGTAGAAGAGAAGTTGGTTAGAAAACATCAAGGTTCTTTAGGACCTTAGGTAGTGGAAGAGCCATAGGTGGAAGATGACAAACAAATGTGAAGAATGAGGAAGAAACCAATGTTGATAATCATGATTCAAGAGGAGGATATAATTTGAATAGAGGATGAGGGTATGGGAGAGATAGACGTGGTAGATTTAATGGTACTTGTTTTAAATGAGGCAAAGTTGGACACTATTCATATGGATGCCCATAAATTCAAAGAAATGATTCTAGAACTCATGTTACACAAGCAATGGAATTAGTGGTTGAAGATAACATTGCTAAAATTCAACAAGAGCAAGGTGAGAATTTGATGTCCAGAAGAGTGTTGTTGAAGGCAGAAAGTAAATTGTGGAAGAAAAGGTGCTAGAGAAAAGGAAGTGATATTCAAGTCCAATTGTTAATCGAAGGTAAGTTTTAGAATTTGCTTATTGATGGAGTTAGTATTAAAATCTTGGCTTTCACAGTGGTAGTTCAAAAATTGAAGTTGAAAAGTACTCCTTACCCACATGCCTATAGAGTGTATTGGCTACAAGCAAGACACCAAGTCACTAAATAGTGGTTGTTGAGCTTCTATATTGGAGACTATAGAGATCATGTCTTGTGTAATGTTGTCCCACTGGATGCTTATCACATTATGTTGGGTAGACCTTGGTAATCTAATTGAAATGCTTTCCATGATGGGAAGAACACATCAACTCAAGAAAGATGGAAGAAATTTTGAGATTGCATCCCATGAAGGAAGGATGCGAGAGTAGTAGTAGCAAAGTGATGTTATGCTATACCACAGGGAAGTGCCTCCCCTTCCACTTTGCTCACAAAGTGCACTCTTAGAGGGAGCGTTAAGGAAGCGCCTTTGGTAGCACACTTCCTAATTGCTCTCCGATGGGAGCATGCTCCTTGCTCCCTTAACTTGCTCCCTGCCTCTATGGTGAGTATTCAGGGAGTTATGTTCCTAGAGCGTTCTTGAGGTGCTCTCAAGATGCCTTCGAGATCTTTAAAATAATTCTCTTTGAGCAATCTCGTGTGGTAAGTTAAAAATGAGTCTTTTTCTTGCTTGTGGGAGACAAGACAAGGTTCCAAAAGGTGGCTTAAGTCATGGCTACGGTTCCTTGATGGATTTAAACGCTCACTTACTCCATTTGGTCACATTCTATTTCTCATTTCACTCATCTTTGCTAGGGTTATGAGTGGGTTTATTGTAGTTGTTGAGGAGCAGATTTGTGAGAGCTTGGAAGGGAGATTGAAGGCTTCCATTTGTGAGATCTTGGAAGGGACATTGAAGGTTGCTATAGTTACATTCAATCACCATTGGAGAGCTGAAGTGGTCAACTCTAAAGCCTATTCTTATTTGTTTTAAATTTTTTTTCCATGTTTTGTAAACTAGTATATTTTCTATGTTGATTAATTGAATGTTCTCGTCTCCTACTCTTTCATATTCCTCCTCCATCATTCTATTGCAGGCAATACGTTATTCTCAAGAAGCATGATGGGTATGTGGTTTATCCTTTTGGTTCCATTTTTGATTATGATGGTGGTGATTGGAAATCAAAACATGAATGATGAGGAGGAAGAACTAGAAATAGGCAATGGCTCGAGAGAGGGGGAAGAAATGGAAGGGGTTGATGATCATGAAGTAATATTGATGATGGAAAGAAACACAAAGAGACTTCAACACCCTTGTGGAAGTATGTGACAAAGCTCAAGCGAGGGAAACGCGGTGGAACCACAAAATTTATATGCTCACATTGTAAAACAACTTACATAGGTTCATATACCTGTGTGAGAAAGCATCTCTGTGGGATTATACCACGGGATGAATGTAAGACTACAGGAGTCAAAACCTGTAAGCAAGATATACACATCTAGAAGAAGGAAGAAGAGGTTGCATTAAACAAATCCAAAATCAAGGGTTGAATATGAGACTCGGGCTCACATAGAATGTTTGGTTATCGATCCTATCCCACAGTGCTAGTGGATTCTTGTCCATACATTTCAAGGTGTAGAGCATTATCAATTTTTTTGACCAAGATTGTATGAATGATGTGGATGCAAATTCTTTTAGGTTTCTCTATGCATGTGGCATACTATTCACTGTTTTTCGCTCTCCCTATTGGCATGAAATGGTACAAGCCATCAATGGTGCTCGTAAAGGATATAGGAGTTGTGGGTATGACAAGGCCAGAGCCATGGGACTTGATAGGGAAAGAGCCAAAATCCATAGTGCTTTGGGACAACGTACAAAGATTGGATTGAATTTGGGGTATCCATTAGATCTGATAGTTGGACAATTTTTAAAGGAAGGCCATTGAAAATTTTCTTGGTGTGTTTGCGAGTGGTGCGGCCTTCCTTCTAGTGCATGGCTACCCACGAGTCAAAACATTACAAAACTAGTATTAATATTGCAAAACCCTTAATTAAAACCATTGAAGAGATTGGGTTGTACAATGTCATTCAAGTTATCAATGATAATGTTGCTAATTGTAAGGCAATAACAACAATCATTGAGGATATGTACCCTAACATGTTTTGGTTAAGGTGTTTGGTTTAGACATTGAATCTCGTGATGCATAATATTATTAAGATGAAGGGCCATGGTTAAAAATGGATTGGTGCATTGTATAAGAAATGGAAGAAAATGATAAACTGTATTTTACCAATGGTAGCATGGCCCACCACATTTTCCACAATCACTCTACGTTGGATCTACTTAAGTTTGCAGAGACCAATTTTGCTAGCTATTTCATCACCTTTAGGTGCCTTTTGAATTGTAAGTGAAGCATTGGCTAGTATGGTTTGAAGCTATGCTGCGTGGGAGCGCCCCCACCCCCTCACTCCCGCTACCGAAGCTCGTTTCCTTTGAAAGCTCACTCCTAAAATGCTCCCAGTCTTGGGAGCACACTCCCAAGGCGCTCCTGATGCGCTCCCTTCCTTTCCTATACTAAAAGTTCCTATACCAGGTTAATCATTTGATGATAATGTTATGGTACCTCCCTTATTTGCAAAGCTCTTATAAAAGTTTTTATGGTTGATCATTTGATGATAATATTATAAGTTATAACTACTAGATGATTGATGTTATATGATTTAATCCATGTATTCTATAGCTAATTCAACATCCTATATGTTTTTTTGATATAAATCCATCAAAATATATTAAAATTTATACTATGCAAAAAATTCTCTCGAAACGCTCCCGCTTCCCGCTCCTCGCTCCTACTTCCCGTTTCCAACAACATAGCTTTGAAGTGATTAATGCACGGTCTAAAAGATAGGGTTGCATATGCATCTAATAGACATGGATTTCAGGAGATGAGGACACTGTTCTTGATGGTTAGTTTTGGGCATAGGTTAGGTATGTTCTTTGTTCATCAAACCCATTTAAAATATGTTTTGGTTTGTAGGTACAAATCATCCGATGATTGGGGAGGTGTATGAGCATGCGGCCAAAAGGTGAGATAGTCTGAATGTTCTATTCCTTGCCCTAGCATATGTCCTTACACCCAAATATTATTCTCCATCTCTGCTGACCTAACCAACACCTACAGGGGGGGTTAGAAGAATACCACACACAAATCTAGAGGTAGAAAATAGGTACATGTTTACATTAGACAAATTGGTCCTTTCTGAAGAGGAGTGTGTTTAAGTACAAAGCGAATTGAGCAAGTACATCAATGAACATGGAGTCTTTGCTACCTTGCATCCAACTAAAGATTAAGATAGGTTGAATCCTATCGAATGGAGGGCATGTTTTGCTTCTTTATTGCACATATTGCATAAATTGGTGGTGAGATTAGCGTTATCTCACTCGTTGAATACTTGTCGAGTCAGCTGAGTCTAGTTGAGTGAAATCTGAAATGAGTACTCGTACTCGGAACTCACTAGAACTCGCCACAAACTCACCGCTCGTCGGAACTCGCCACACACTTGCCGAAACTTGCGAGTCTGTGTCTCCAGTGCATGAGCTTTTCTGGTGGTTGATTTGACCCACGAAAATTCATTTTGCAGATTATTGCCATGGAAAGATTTGGAGGGAAATAAGGCTTAAATAAGATTAATCTTCGGGCATTTGATTTTGCCATTCTGTTCGACAACCAAGGAATTTGGTTTTGCCATTTTGTTCGACGACCAAGGAATTTGATTTTGCCATTCCGTTCGACAATTGGTGTTTGTACAAGAGTATGAGGCTATGTGTAACACCTTCAATAGTCGATGTTTGTATGAGAGTTTCAGGCTATGTGAAAAATCACTGTAGGTATGAAAGTGCATTAGGGGGTTTAATGCTGTCTGTGTCGGATCATGGAGTGGAGAAGGAGTTTGTGTTCGGTGGGGAGTTAGTGGGCATGAAATATAAAGCATATATTCCATAATATGGAATCTATATTATGTTTTCTATAGATGTCTTCAAATTTTTAGTGTTGCACGTAAATTGATATATTTTATTTTGTTTTCAATGTATTTTTAAAATAGACATTTTAAGTTGTTTTTTAATTATCAATGTGTTTTTTATTAAAATTAAATTGATATATATATATATATATATATATTTAAAAAAAAAAATGTAATGTGTTTTTAAAATAGGTTTTATCTTAGTTTGTTTTTCAATTATAAATGTGTTTTAATGTAAATTATATATATATAGTAAATGTATTTTTAAAATAGCTTATATTTTAATTTGTTTTTAATTTCAATTGTATACAAGACAATAAACATTTTCAAAATATTTTAATTATACTAAATAGTGAGCTTAAAAATTGTGATACATAATTTTCAAAATATTTGATTTCTGTAAATTAATAAGTAAATAATTAATAGTAATTACTAATAACTCTAATTATATTTTGAGTACTTTCCATGATTCATGGATGGTATGTAGTGATGACCTAAGCTAAATCTAATCAAGAAAGTCGAATCCTTTAGGTCTCACTTACTATAGGTGCTCATGACCACTTGAGCTAATCCTTGGGGTTAAATGGGGTAAACATCTATAATATATATAATATTAAGGAGTTCTTTACACACTTGGACCATGCTTCATCACTCTTGATGGGACATTCCACACGTGGCACAACCTTTGAGGAGCTTGTTGCATCTTTTAGAGGAGTGTTCTAGGGTTTTTGACTTGTCATGGACCTTTGAGACACTTGGCATCCTCATTTATTGGAGTGCTCCATCATTTGGGGTGGTTTTATTCACGGTTTGACTTGTCTATGTGGTACATTGCACCTTGGAGGACTCTTTCATGCCACATGTGCTTTAGTTTGTTGGAGCTCTCTTCATTTTTGTCCATTTTCTTTGGAGGGTGAGTTCTTAGTCATGGCTTGGCACATCCATTTATGTATTGGATGAGGTTGTTACATCCTTGTAGTGGTTGATTGGTCAAAACCGTGGGGTTTTGGGCCTAACATTTACTATTTTTTGACCATATCTTCTAGAGCGCTCCTCCTTGTGGATTATTATTTTTATCTTCATGCATTATATCTCATTGATTGAGTGGTGTGCCCTCTCTCACATGGTCAAAGGTGGTTAGGGTCTTGAGTTAGGATTTTGGTATTTTGACCATGTTATGAGGATATTTTATAATTTTTTCTTGAAGAATTAGTTAGTCTCTCTTCCTATATAAGTGATCCTCTTCTCATTGTATTTGCTTTTCGCTAGAACTTGGAGAATAAATTACTTTTGCTACTTTTTGCCTTGATTTTTCTCTTATGTTTGTGTATTGGGTAGATATTGAAGAAGTAAGTACAAGCTTTAGGGTGTTTCATGTCTAGTATGGATTTCTTCTACAAGTGTGGAGCCTTGCATGATGAGATTGAGGTAAATTCTTTTCAAAGTCTTGCTTGTTTTACTTATTAAGTTAGCATTATATTTAGCTTCTGATATATGTTGCTTGTAGTAGAATTTGTAGGCCTTGCATACAGGTTTGCTTAGAGGATTTCAACTTTTGAGTTCTCTCTTGGGTTAGAAAAAACTCATATTTGGCTATCAAAGACTAGGATAAGGGCTTGAGCTTTTCTACCCTCTCCTACTCTTTGATCTCCAAATATTCTCTTGCTTCCTATATGGCCCGATTGCCCTTTTTCTTTAAGCAACTAGGCACTAGTCAAGAGATTCAAATTTCTTCTTTGAGCCCCACAAACAATTTAATTTCTTTTCTTTTTTATAAGTTTTTGGTTTTAAATCTAAGATTAAGCAAAATATAGCTAAACCAAACCCTCTTTGAGGGTTGCACTCTACTTCTTTCATGTCTATCCTATTTTCATTGTTAAAACTCACTTCATGGTAATCTTTTGCTGGTTGGCTACAAACTGAACTAATTTGAGATGAATGCTAGTTTCCAGATTTGTTTAAGTTTAGCCTTAAAATAGTTCACTTCACATATCTTTTGATGGGCTAAATCTTCATTTTTTGAGGTATTTTCATTCAATCATCTTGAGCACTCTTGAACAGTTTTCCTTAAATATCTTTTAGATCTTGGGTCATTTTTACATGATTTATTGACACACATCACTTACACCTAATAGATCTGACCACATCATTGCTATTAGCATACACGCACTTCTCTCTTCTATGATAATGGCATATTTACATAACTGAACACACTTCATTCTTTTGCACTCCAATGAATGGTTAGTTGTCAGTTTTTCTAGCTTCATTGGACAAATTTTTCAGTCTTCAAGGATCTGGAAATTTTAATTTGTTTTAAGTTTAACCATAATCTCATTTGCAAATATCTTTTGTTGGTTAATAAACAACTCTGAAATTGCTGATTTATTTATGGAATGAATGACCTTGTTTTATGGACAAAACCAAGAATAGAATAAGAGTCTATAGTTGCTTAAGTTATATTTTATGGGATTCATTTTTCATAATTAATTCACAATTTATCATGACTTTCTTTATGCTTTAAAGCTTTACGTTCATAGCTGGTCATGTACACTTAACTTATCACTTATCATACAATACAAAAACAATGTTAACATGATCAATACTTGTTAATGGGATACACTTTCCTTGTTTTATTTAACCACTCCTTTTACTGTTATTGATCTAGTTTTTGTTGTAACAAGTTGCTATTTCTCTCTTGGCAATTCACTTAAGGTTTTGGTCGCTTACATTTAAAGGTTATATTTCATGTGCAAACAATGCTATATGGTCTATGGATTGTTTAATAAACATTTGAGTTGGTTTAATTTCTAGAATCTTTGATATCTCTTTGGATTTTCTAACTTACTATCTTCATTTAACTCTTAAGCCATCATTCCTCCATAATCTAAGTGATTTGTCTTGTCTCTTGACACTTAGTTGCTTTTAGGGAGTCTCCCTTTTGTTATTTTTTTAAATCATGAAAGAAAAGGGAAGTAATAGTAGGAGTTCTTAAAGTAATTTCTTTAAATCACTAGGCTCCAAAATGTTTATAAAGGGAGTTCTTAAAGTTATAAGGTATTAATTCCCCGTTCAAGATTAAGGGAAAGGTTTAATTATTGTTGAGAAAAAGCATCAATTAAAGGTATCTTTGATATCTAAATTTGAAATAAGAAAGGGGTATTTTTAGAGTGTTGATATCCAACTTCACATCCTTTGTACTTCCTGCACCTACTTTAATATCAAGGTATAATTCTTATTAAACTGTTGCAAACACATGTGCATACTTAGAACGTGGACTAGCATTGTATCAAGAGTACAAAAAAGAAAATCAAGATCTCAAGAAGAAATTTGACAAAAACAAAAAAGATGATGAAATTTCTTTTCTGAAATATCATAGTCAAAATCTACTTGTACAAATCAAGAAGTCAAAGGATTATAAGCCATGCAATAAGAAATTAGAACAAGAGAATCAAGATCTCGAAGAAAAAAATTCAGTAAGAACTTATTAGAAAAAAATGAAGAAATTGTGGTAATCTTTTTATATATGAAGTGTGCTGGACTTTAGAAACATCCCAACGTTTTGATTGGAAAATCCACCCATCATCAGGGGATCCAAAGAAAGCTTATGAGAAGAAGAAAAGAGTAAGCTGAAGAAGTATGTAAATATAAATGAAAAAAAGGAAGTAGTAGGTAAGAGATTAATATAAATTATAAGCAAATTGTGTCAAAGGTTTAATGGATAGGGAGGGACAAAGTATGGTCAAGTAAGTTATAAGATTAAATTATAATATAAGAGAATTATGTTAAGGCAATAATTAGAAAGCGTCGGGGACAACTTTCATAGGTGCCCTAGGCTGTATTGCCCACTTCTAGGCGATGAGCCACCTTGCAAGATTATGGCATTGAAGAGAGGATGGTAGGTGGTTGCTCAAGCAAAGGGTCAACAACTTGTCCAAAATCCACTAAGTCACATAATTTGCTAAGACCACTATACCTTTGTTTCAAGCATACATCAAGGTGTTTTCAGGGCTTATGTTGGAGATCAAAGATATGAGCGCAACATATAGGTTGTATCTCGTTATCAAAGGATTGCAACTTTGGGTGTATTTTGTAGAGTGTGATGCAACACTCGAACATGCTAAATTTTGTTGCAACTATCATTGTAGTAGACAAAATTTTGGACCTCAAGGCAGAGGTTGTTGACGCCTCTTACGCAACTTGGGGGAAACACGCAGCATAAATCTTCAAGCTGCTGGGTGCGTCCTCGGGGGCAAGTCTCGAGTTAGGTACTGTCACTTGATCCTGACTCCTTCGTTCAGGCTCAACTCCTAACGAACCCAAGGGGGGTAATCCCTACAAAAAGAGTTTCTAAGGCTCGCTCTTTTATTAGTTATGGATGAAAGATTGTTATTTAGGATTTTGGAATCAAATTACTGATCAAGACAATTGCAGAATTAACTTAGACAACATACATTAATAAAATAGTCACGACATTTAAAAGATAGCTTAACTGAATAAACCAAATAGCAGAAATTAAAGACCAGTGTCGTGGAGTCAAAGCAAATGTTGCTGTAAAGTAAATGTTTTGTGAATGTGTTCTTGGTCAGTTTTAATTTATTATGGTGATGAGTGGATTATGGGAAGGGGATTCTTGATATACCAAAAGGTACTTGTTACCACATATACATTTTGCAGCTGGGCTACCATGATGCAGCATACAGACTTATCTTTTATTCTATTTTGACTTATTCTTCACATGGGGTATTAGCATGGATCATTATAGCTTTAGCCATTCCAGATCCTTGCTCATCAGATTTTCCTTTCCAGGATTGAGATTCAGGAGTCCATTGAGATGCTTTTGGTGCTGATCTAGTGCATTGTAGCAGAGCAACAAATCAGAGTTGGTACACACAGTTAGAGAGGGGCTTATCAGTTGGAGACAGATATATATGGTGAGATCAAGTATACACTTCCTTGGTTTGATTTTGCTTTATGATTTATGTCAAACACCTATACTTGTCATGCTAGAATGATTATGGTGACCTATGCTTATATCAATATGTACTAATGCTTTAACCTACGTTATGACTAATCAAGGGACTTGATGTGAAGACTGTTGCTCATGCCATGCTTATACAAATAGTAAACCTTAGTGCTAGGTTGGTTCCATGTACCACTTGTCCTCGTCCATTTGTAAAATTTGTCTTGGGGCTTAAACTGTTTGAGACTTGTGAGATTGAAGATCCTTTCCCTATTTTGACCTCTATGCATGATGGATCCCATGTTGTTTTGTGTTTCGGCTCTGAGTTATGCAACAAAACTTGTCGAATCCTTGATCCTTCTGGGCTAGGAGAATCCGTTGGTGTTGGTTCTTGAGCTTAGGCGAGTTGGGTTTTGAAGCCTTGACCTCTCTGGTCAGTTACCCCTGATGTTTGGTCCTAATTGTGGATATTCCCCCTAGTTGTCCGAGAAGTTGTCAGGCAAAACTTGAAGCAATATGTCTACCATCATTACATGCATTATGAGCTATATGCTATATATTATGAAATGCAAACGCCCACAACTGAAATTGTAAACTGTCTTTAGACACAAGTCAAAAAAGGACTATGAAGTGAAATTGTGAAAGGCCCAAATAAAGCAGTGGATAAACAAATGTCGAATCTAAAGACTGTTGGCCATCTTATTGAAATGTAATGATTAATTCCTCACGGAGCCTACGGGTTTTGATGTGGATGGAGTAAGGGACAACTAATTCTCAGTGTCCCCTAGGATCTCTTCACTACAGTTTCTTGTGTACTCAACGCAAAGGTCCTAGAAAAGATCCTCACGAGCTTGATCTTTAGCTTGGATGTGAGTTGTAGACATGATTGTTAAAGTTGAATGGACCCTTTTCAGATAAACTCATCCACTTGTGAGACACCACCATTCCCTATTGTTTATCTATCATGCATATGTCACTTTGGTTGTGTGCACGTGTCATTATTTGTATAAATCACAAAGTAAAAAACGGTCAAAAGTCATTCCTTTTACCTCAGCCTTTGTTGTCCACTCTCATCCAACAATAGCATATTGTTTACCCTTGGTAAGTATGGTATGGACAAGTAGACTTCCAGAAAGTTCCAAGATTCTTCAAAAGCACAGTACATCTTACTATTATTATTATTATTATTTGTCGCCATGATTATGAATAACTGATTTAAGCTTGGTTTTGATATACACCATTGAAGCATTTTTTACCTTGGATGCTTACAGGATCATATTGATGCAGTATCTCACCTTGATTTTGGGTACTTTGACCTGGTCAACCCAGTTGACCAAGTCAAGCACGGTTCCCAAGGCAATGACTGAAAATACAACATGGTCTATATCTGTTCCAGACATGCTCAGGACCAATACTTTGGTTTCAGTTTTGAGAGTTTGGCCCCGGTTCTCTTGATAAGTGATTATTATCACTTAATTGTTGGCCAAATGATCAAATTTTATTACAGATGGCAGTATGTTTGGTTCTACTAGAGCAGTGCAGTGTTCCAAGGAGTATGAGTAGTCACTTATACCATTCTTCTATGTCTCTAGATCATCTAGAGTAGTCAGTTTGCACCCTGGACAGAGTTATGATGGATTTATCATTTTCTAGAGATTGTACCAGAAAAAATGAACTAAAAAATTCACTGAAAAAATCGATTTGGCCTCTCGAGTCAAGGGAATGGCTTGGAATTTTGGCAGATGATGTGTCTCAGCATCCTGGACAGTCCTTTAGCATTTTCCAGTCAGCAGTTGTCTGGATTATTTCTGTCTTGGCTCAGCGAGTGAGGAAAGCCCCCCAAGGGGACCCCCCTCTACTTGGCTAATGATGTATTGCATTGTTATATCATGTATTATGAAGTTGTAAATGGGCCTAGGGTGAATTAATCCCCTAGTGACCCCATCCTATGTGTTATCATTTCACATCTTATGTTATAATGTGACTTTCACTTGAGAGAGGCATCCTTGAGCAAAGTACCCCCCCTCTTTTGACTTAGTCACTTGATCCATGTATTAATCTATGTATTGTTGATATCCACCGTTGATGATGTTATAATCTCAACCGTCAGATGCAAAAGTAAGTTAGAGTTTACGTCTCTCTCAAACTATTTAAGAGAGGCGACCCCCCCATTGTAAGCCATGAGCTCTAGCACCAGAATTTGAATAAATAAGATTTGTTTGGGATTACTCTCTGTGTATCTTGTGAGTGATTTGATGATCCGATGTTTGATATTGTGCTCTTTTGTACTGAGCTTGTTTTGGGAGATATCTTACATTTTTTCCTTTACCCACTTCGTTTGTAGGAAAGGAGGCGCGCTAGGAGAGAGAGAGAGGGCGCATCTGTGGGGCAACTCACCATTTTCCCAACTCTTGGGGTGTTCGGTTCAGGAGGTATCTCTTTCTAATGATTTTTTACTTCTTGTCCTTTCTTTATTCTGTAGATCTTGTTCATTTGTCTAATCTTCTGATTGTTCTATGATCAGGCAGGTTGAAGAGGGCTCTTCGGCAAAGTTTATTTGATCAAGAAAGCAACATTCTTCATCATTTTTGAGGTCATCTGCGAGATCCAGGTACATCTCACAGGTAATTTCTCCTTTTATTTTCTGCATGCATTGCCCATCATTGCTTTAACTGAAAAACCCTCATTTAGAAGTAGGAAAAATCACTAGATCAATTTGCACCGGGAATTGGCAAATTTGGCGATTTGGGTTTTGATCGGCATACCGAAATACCTTTATTCCCTCAAAAACGCCAAGCTTGGACTCCTCTGCCCATCTCTAGGCACTGGTTTTAGTTTGGGAGAAAACCGCCCTTGTTTGGTTTGCTAGTCTGTTTCCCTCTGTTCTTGTTTCGGTTTCACTTGGGTATTTTTTATTGTTGAATCCTTTTGCTCAAGTAGGTGTGCCGAAGGCCTAATTTCATTATATCGACCTCGTCTTGGGTATTTTCCACATTTCTAAGTAAATCCCCCTAGGGTCCAAGGTTTGATTATTTGAACAAGCACACCAAGATCTGCTTTAAACTCTTTGAGTCAATGATCTAATAGATTCGAGTAACATTTCCATATTCCTCAAACACTTGTACTCGAATATTCCTTAAACTGTGGCTTATCCCTTAAATCTAGGGTTTTAGCTCTCACCTTACGTATTCACATTTTTGGGCTTGATCTGGTGATTAGTTGTAGATCTGTTCTTTCAAGATAAGATCGGGTATCCCCCATTGTCACTTGGGCATTTAGTGGCATAAAGCAAAGTAAACCCTAATCGATGTGACAACCATCCATCTTTTGGGGGTTAGGGTTTTTTGTAGGTCACGGATTTGGTTGCCTGCCCCCTCTGCCATCCTGTATAGGGTTCATCTATTAGGGCAATTACAAGATCTGTGATAACAGTACTGGGAATATGTCTAGATTTTGGGAAAAAGTGGCTCCACACCCGAAAATGTGGTCTAGATGGAGTCATGGGGGGGTGTTCAACACTACACCAACAAGGATGTAGCCTAACGGGACCCCACAGTCACTTTCTAGTTGTTCTCGCTTTCCTTGAAGAATTTTCCCACTATTTCTCAAATTTGTTATGCCGGATTTTCGTAATGTTCTGGATTGTTAATTTTATTAAAATGAGTTGATTAATTAGATGTGAAAAAATTAACAAGTGCACAATTATGCTTTTGATATCCCCAAGTCTTAGACAAGGCTGCGAGGGGTAGAGCATACACGGAATAAGCAAATGTTTATTTCAATTTATGAAAGCAAGTACAAAAAGGTACATCCCTTTTAGGACGGATTGTGTGCTTGTTTAAATAGAAAATCAAAGAAATTTGTGAGACTAATTACTACGGCAATGAAATGCCGGGTTAGTATTTGATTACTTTAAATGAAATTGTAAGCTTGAAATAAACTTGATTGATCTAGAATTATTATAGTAGTCAAATCTAATCTAAAAAAATCAAAGCACTTCAAGGACAAATATAGTCTTTCTCCAAAATAGGGGAAAGAGGGTGTGGGAGCTGTAATCCCACTTGCTATTTTATTAAATTATTACAATGTTGATAATTTAATAAGGGACTTCCTTTTGACCTTATAAATTGATTAAAAAGGCTTACAATAGCTTGCTGGAAGAAGGGGATTGAAGAGGGGGGATTTGGAGGCTCTCTGGGAGGCTAAAAACTTCGAAATCTCGCCAACACTTCCTCTTGTCTTGTCAACAATATGCAAAAAACAACAAACTAATTATTTGGAAATTAGTTGATTAGTGTAAAAATACAATAAAAGAATGCAACTTAGTACTTGCGAAAAATATAGAGATTTATGCCACTTTAAATACTAAGAACATAAACTAGATCTAAGATTAAGATTGCAAATTTAAAGCACTTTTAGATCTAGTTTGATAAACAAGCTAAGAAATTTATGATAAGTTCTTTTTAAAAGAAATCTAAGCTTGCTTGCTAAAAGTAACCAAAGAGAGAGTACTTTTTGAAGAGAAGAAGAGAGGTTCTCAAGCTCCGGCTTGAATTTTTGTGAGGATGTAGAGATGCATGAAATTGCAAGAAGTGTTAGATCCAAATAAAAGTATGAAGAGAAAAGGGATGCAACCAAGCTTCCGCTTCTCCTTCACTTGAGATGATTTGCAAGCTACAAATCCTTAACACAAGTGAGATCAAAATCCAGTATATTTTACTAAAAGAAATTAAAAGAGCATAAGTATTATCGACTACAGTCTGCTACTCCTAGATCTCTAATAATAAAAGCATAAACAAACAACTTGAAACTACAAATGCTTGCTCTATGGCCAACAATGACCTTCTAAGCTAGATAGATCAATAAACTTGAAAGGAAGGAAAGCAATAACTAACTAAATATCACCTCGATTTAGCACGACATTCACATTCATGAAACTCTTGCACAGTTCGGACCTCCGAAGTCTCAATTTATTCAAAATATAGAGCAACAATACATTACAGGAGCAGAGGTTCCTTGCTTTCTCTTTAAAATAATGGAGCAATGCCTTGCTTATATAGAAAAATATGACCAAGAAGGAGGGGGGTGGGGGTGCCCTTGCCCAAGAGAGAGCGCTTTGCTTGAGTTGGCATGAGATGGATATGGGTTGGCTAAAAGATGGCAAAGGCCAAAAATATGCCAACTTCCGATTCATAACTCAACACTTACTATTATGCGCCCCACTTGATTTAGCAAAATCAATTTGCCTTTATTTGCCGAGAAAAACACTCTAAAGTGTCTTAGAAATCTTAGGAATGTTTCCACTTTACTTTGCCAACTCAGAAAATTCACTTTCAGCATGTTTAATATATTTTACAAGTTGTCGAATTTTCCACTTTATCGATTTTTTTGGTATTTTTTTACCATGTTTGAGTAATATTCAATTTTGGAGATAAATAGTTACTTGAAAACTTAGGAAAGTGACTTTAGAGGTTAAGTAGGTGCTCTGAGTTAAAAAATGAGCACCCCCGTGCCTAATTATTACTCTGAACCACACTTTTATGCCTTGGTGAATATTTTTAATTAAAACAGACTTGTTTTTTATGGGAAGATTAAAATTTTCCGAAATAATAAAACCACCTAGGGGGGACTTAGTACATGTTCATATGACTCTAAAATAGTGATTAACATGGTAATAAACATTGACACCTAGGTTTTAATAACCTCATAAGGCCTACCCACCAAGCCACTTACTCTAGCTTTGGAGGAGTGGGTGAAAAACTCGAAAATTACAAGTCATTAAAAAATGACATATAATTCTCAAGGAAAAAACACCCTAGAGTAAAGTATTGATGACTAAGTCCTAGGTAAGCCAAACCTTTTAATTCCCCGCAAGGTATGAACATGTAAAAAAAATAAAAAGAAAGGGCCACTGATTGGCTGGATGGATCTCAAAACACGTGATGAACAATTGATTTGTTCAAGTCTTTGACTGCTCACTGAAAATCCACCTAAATGCAACTTAGTGGATAATAGAGGCAAAAGGAAGTCTAAAAGTAGAACGTGATGCTCCAAGAGAGAAGTAGTTTGGCAAGAACAAGAAAAAGGTCAGAGGGAAGATGAAATCATCTAGGAAATCTGTGAGGACAAGGTTAGGCAAACACATGCTTGTAAAGATAAAAGTAAGCCTCTTTCTTGGTGGATTTGTGCGAAAAATAATTTTGCTAAGAATTCTCCAATTAAGTAGAAGTTGTCTACTGTGGAGCAAGCTAATCAACCCTTTATTAGTGATTCAAAAGCCTTGGGTAAGACAAGTTTGTAGGCCAAGAGCAAAAATTTACAAGGCTTAACTATGTTTTGGCAGAATGAATGGATGGCCACTGATTGTAATGGTTGATAGTGGTGCATTACATAATTTTATGAACGAGAAGAGGTGGTGTGGAACATGTGTTGAAACTTGAGCCTATTCAAGCTTCTTTTGAAGAAGTAAACTTAGAAGTGAAGAAGGTGGCGAACGTGGCCAATGGACTCACCTTAAAGCTTGGGGATTAGTCCACGGATGACTTTGAAGTTTCAAAATTGTATCCATGGTGACTTTGAAGTGCTTCTAGGGCTGGAGTTCACGAGGATGGCAATTCCAATGTCTATGCCTCTCTTAGACATTTTGATGAACTTTTCATGTTGAAACCCATGTTTAGATTTGACAATAAGCAGATAATAGGGGGTTGTCAACAGGATGACTACCTCGAGCATGTTTCACACGGCTAGTCAAGGAGTTGAGTGACCACCTTGCAATGGAAGATTTGGAGATTTTGGACTTGATGGAGGATTAAGAGACAGAGGTTCACGAGGGAGTTTTGTGTATCATTTGGTGGATAATTGTTTGGTGAACGTGTTGGAGGAGAATTTTGATAGGCTTTAAGCCATAATGGACTCTATAGTGACATCAATGCTTAGAGTAGAGGACGCTTGTGGTGATAAGAAAGATGTTCAAGATCTAAGTGGATAGATGAAGAGAATGACAGAATTGCCCAAGAAAGCTTGTGGATTAGTGGCAAGTTGCACGGAGGCAACAACAGGATGTTTTGGAATGTTCAATTTGCATGGTTGGACTTCATAGTAGACCAAGTTGACGAGGTTGATGTACAATGACCTTGGTATGCAGTAACCAAGGAAGAGGTTAAACCCTCCTTGAGCACACTCGGGCATGAAGGTAGGTAAGTTGACTTGGAGATCGAAAGATTGTTGTTCAAAGGTGATGGAAAAAATGGTTTAAACGTGCCTTTGTTGTTGTACTTGAGTTAGAGGTATGGTAGTCTTTCAATTGATTCATTTGACTTAGTGGATTCTGGATAGGTTGTTGGCGTAGTTGTTGGCGGTGGCCTTGGAAGCCACCTGGCATCTTATTTTCATTGACATAATGATTCAAGGCGACTCGTTGCCTAGGAGTAGGTAGTGGAGCCTAGGACACCTATGAAAAAATACCAAATTCAATAAAGAGTTGAGTGGGTATTGTTCAACAAGGTTGCACAAGCACAATGAAGTGTAGAAGGAAGTGACTGTTTTTGACATGAAGTGGATTCTCTTGGTTTGTACATGATGGTTGGATTAACTAGTTAATTAGTTCAAAGTATGAGGGATGTCAATATACAGAAGCATCATAGGATGGGTTAGAATATTGAAGCAAGAGTAGGTTTGGGGAAGTGTAACACTTAGACAATTGTGTGACCTTCTTGGTGAAGGTTGAGTTGCAGTAGCAATTACATGGGCATCCAAGAAGCAATGTGGTAGGATTGGGTAGAGGCACTTATTTTCAATAGGTAGTTTGAGTAGTGGGTAGCTGCATGGTGATTCAGGTAGTGGTATTGCTAAGTGGTTGAAGGAGTCAACCATGGATGGATGTCATAGTTAAGTATTAGACTTTGGAGGACAACATAGTTCTTGGAGACGCTGTCGAGGGTGACGACAATTTTAGTGGGGGAGGATGTAAGGCCCTTGCCTTGGAGCTTGCAACGGGTGCCCTTGTTTGTTCATTGAGATGAGTTGCAAGGCATGCTTTGATAGGTTGTGACGACAGGTCGCAAGTTGGGACAAGCATGCCTTGGGTGGTTTTGCACATTGGCAAGGTATGCCCAAGTGCCAGAGAGCTTGGCAAAGTGATTTGGTTAAGTATGGCAACAAGATGAGGGTTGTCATTTGGAATTTCTTATAGAGAGGTCGCACCAAGGCTTGGATGAAGTTCCTTGGATGATGGGCACTCTGGGTAGAAGTGCCTTGGCTTGTGGGAATAACACCTTAGTTTGCGGGCAGCAGTGCCCAATTTGGTTAGATGTGTATCACAATTTAGCTGAACATTGGCTTATCATGATATGGAACACAGGAAATGGCAAGGACTGCATTGGATGCTATTCAAGTGGAATGGTTGCAACCACCAGGAAATTGCAATCTTTATTGTAATTGCTTGTAATTCATTTTAAAAAATTCAAGTACTATCATTCACTTAATAGTTTGTCTTATGGATATGTAAGAATGATCAACTTGTGAATCTTATATGTTCATCATTGTTTTCCTTTCTCTTTTTTGTCACATCAAAGGTTATTCTAAGTTGTCTGATACTTAAGTTATATGCCTTTGATCCATGAGATATTACTGATATAATCAAACCTATGCATGATATCTCACCTCAAATCTCAGTCTACTTGACCTACCTTATTACCAAAACCATTAATAGTCGAGGTGCCTAAAATTTGTTCTCTTACAGTCAAGAGAAAACTTTAGGGCTAACATTCGTCGTACAACATACGACGCAGACTGAGCCATTGTTATACGTAGGGCCGCGTGTGGAGAAGTTTTGGGCTACAGGTGCCATCCACCACTGCAACAACAACCTCTAGACATCTCTTAGGGCGACATCTGCAGAGCATAAAAGAGAGGAACTGGCGGAGGAAAGGAGGCAACTCTATAGAGATACAACGGGATGTAGAAGGACTAGCTGTTGGAAGAAAAGTGATAGTGGGAGTTGGAAGCTGTAGAGAAGCGGACTGAATGCGATAGAGCTAGGGTAGAGGAGTGTGGCTCGGCCAGTAGTCGAGTAGCCGCGGGAGTTGGGAAGACGAAGCAGAAAGTTGCAAGCATGAGGCGTGAGGAAGTTGCTAGAGGAAGGCAGTTGCTACGAGCTTAGCCACCACAACAACCAACCGCTAGGTGAAGAAAGGGCCATCCAACAACTGCTAATAAGGCTACAGCCGCCAGAGCAAACCGCCACTTGGTAGCTGCTAGCAAGGAGTCGGATAGGGCCACTAGTGCCAGGAAGTTCGAGTAGCTGTATGGTAACAACCCAGGAACTTCGGGCAACTCAGAAAAATTTGGGCAATAGAAAAAAAACTCAAGTAGATTGTAGAAGTTATGGGCAACCCCAAACAAACCTTGGGTAGTGGCAAAAGGTTATGGACAACCTTGGGCAACTTCAGGCAGGAGTCCAGACAATGGGTAGGAGTCTGGGCAGTAGGTAGAAATTTGGGCAGTAGTTAAAATTCTGATTTGGAGATGACTGCAACATGTTTAAGATGCAAAGATGGTTGGAGGGTGCATCCAACTATAAGGGTCACTTTAGTTCTCATGGAGAATGGGTTGTGGGAGTTTGCTAACTCCACTGTGACCCCACCGACGGATTTAAGGACCTGGAAACTCATAACTTGAAGGACGTGAAAGCCAGGAGGATTATTTGAGACTCGGTGAAGGATCGTTTGATCCCTCACATAGCCTAGAAGACACCAACTTGGGCAATGTGGGAGGCTTTGACGAGTTTATACTAGAGTAATAACCACAATAGGAAGATTGTGCTGAAGGAGGAGCTCACGAGCACAAAGATGTACAACATAGATACTGTAGCTTCTTATCTCACTAGGATCACACAAGTTCGTGATAAGTTTGGCAGTAGTTGGGGAGACAATGGGAGATTCATAGTTGGTGAGGGTTGACGTTAATGGCTTCACCAAGCCATGGGAACCCTTCCTCAAAGGGATTGTTGCACGAGAGAATCTTTCTAAGTAAGAGAGGTTGTGGGTGACTTCATCCAAGAGGAGATTTGAGAGGAATCTCTTTATGGAGGCCAACAGAAGGGTGATGATGAGAACAATGTTGCTCTTGCTAGTCAGGTAAAGAGAAACAAGGGAAATACAGGTGGAGAGTTAATTTCATAGGCGGTGAGGAAAAAGGACATGAGCAAAGTCAAGTGCTTTCTGTGCCCCAAGTGTGGCCTATATGCTTCACAGTGTTTATAAAGGAAGAAAGGGAAGAGTAAGCCTCAACAAGTAGCAGCGACTACAGAAGCTCAAGTTGAGGAGTTTGGTGAGAAGTTCGAGAAGGATTTCTTGTTTGTCTAGTCTTTTTGGCACAACTTTAGGTTGTGCTTGGTTTGTGGATAGTGGTTCTTCTCATCACATGACGGGGACACAAGTTGTTCACCATGTTGTTATGGTTAGATTCAGGTTTGCATGTGGAGCTTGGCACCCATGCCATCTGTGTTGTGAAAGGAGTTGGGATAGTTAGGTTTCAACTAGAGTTAGGAGGATCTCTAGAGGTGATAGATGTGTTGTATGTACTAGAGCTCAATATGAATTTGGTCCTAGTTTCGACATTGGAGGACAGTGGATATGTCATCTCTTTTGAGACTAGTAGGGTTCTTATTCAATTAAAGGGATTTGGCATAGACTTAACATGAGTTCATGGTGCTATAGAGGGAAAGGTATATAGGTTACATAGAAAGCTTGTAGTTGAATCCAAGGGGATTATGGATCATGGATCGATGTCGGTAGTAGAGGTCAAGGAGCAAAAGGCTTCGAAGGGTGAGTAGAGTTCACAGACTTCTAGTGTGGGGAGTAAAACTTCAGAGGGGAAGAGGGATTTAGCCCCTTTCAGTTCAACCAAGAGACCTAGTTGGTACAAGATGACATTGATGGATGTTGACGTGTAGGAGAAAGCTCCTAGGAGCACATTGAGGGAGAGAAAGCCTTTGATGAAGTTTCAAAACTTCATGGAACTAATGTGTAGCGTTACTGATTTCGTGACTTCTAGTGATTAGGGAGTAGTTGATCAACGAGGTTGGATGGATGCTGGTATGCAGGATGATGTGTGCTACAGTGTGCCAAGGTCGAAGGAAGAACCGGTTCTAGGTGGCTCTTCGAGAAGTACCTTTCTCTCCAAGAGGGAGTGTTGATGATTGTAGCTTAGGCATGTACTTCTGCATAAGCTAGGTGTCAAGAATGCAAGAATTGTCCACATTTCCTCTCTCGGTACTTGCTTGTGAGAGCAAGTGACTTTTGTGTTTCTTTCCTAAGTCTAACTCAATAAATGCACATAAATTAACTTATGTTGGCTAATGACTAAAAGTGAATTTAAGATTAAATCACAAGTGTTGATCTTAAGTGAGGCGTGAGATCTAATCTTAGCCATCGTTTACTTTGGAGATTGAGGGTTAGGGTTTTGGTCATTGAGATGTTATAAAAGGAAGCCTAAGGAGAGGAGAAGATACAATAGTCACATAGAGTAAGTGAGATCTCATTGGTTGGTTGGAGAAGGACTTTCAACCAAGTGTGCAGGGGTAGGGTTAAAGGAAAGGAGCAAGTGCCAACAAAACAACAAAGGGATTAGCAACCAGCAAGATTGAAGGACTGATCTTGAGGTGTGGTAGGATATCTTTTTGTCTTTGTATTATTCCTCATTGGGCCATTATCTCAGGATGGGACTTAGGATTTTATCTTAATAAAATCACCAGTTTATTGGTTTTTCCCCTTTGGGGTTTTCAAGGGTAAATTCATGTGTCAAATGTGTGGATGATTTCCTATTTCTTGCTGCGTAATTAATTAGAAATCATTGTATTTTCGCTTATAATTAATCAACTAATTATTGAGAACAAGAGTCAGGTCTGGTTTTCGAAAATTAACATCTACTAAATCATATATATTATTTTTCCCTATATTTATGTGCCAATTTGATTATTTGATGTTGTTGTTGGTTTCTATGTTTAAAAAATTGAAAAAAGTGAATTTATTTTGTATTTTTTAATGTTTGCCGTGATTTGCTTTTTTTTCCCCAATATTGCTGAGAAGTTGTATCTCGGACCCCTTTCGATTTTTTGCCATTGTCGATATTTTCAACAATGCTTTAAACGATAGTTCTGGATTTTCCAACTTTCTCAATATTTATCAGATTTTCTACGATAACCTTTTTGAAAATCCTATAGCCATTCGACATCCAATAATGTTGAGATGATACAATTCTAGGCAATCTGCCAAAAAATAATTGCTCCTGAAGTTGGGACACCCCTTCAAGTGTGATAGGAACATCACCAAATGTAGTGCTTCAAGTATAGGTGCCTAATGATCATCCAACATACCAATCAAGTTACATGTGTGTAAATGAAATCTCTCTAGAGTAATATAGTTAACCATTATCAAAACTAAGGCACATGTTCATCTAATATGACAGTAATGCACAAGATATAAGTTACAAAAACACTTTATCGAATAACTCAATGAAAATAATTTTATCCATCTAAGTCTAACATCAATGTAACCTTAAAACCCTTTTACATGTGTTAATCTTAAGCCGTCATGCGTAGCTTAGTTTACCTAAGTTAATTGAGGGTGCATGAAGTGAAGTATGTACATAGAGAAGAAATGTGTCTTTGTGAATTAGCCATTCTAGTAATAGAAATGTGTTGGTCTATCCTTAACTTTCAAGAGCTAAGATTTTTTATGTTTCTTCCACATGTGTGCCCAAGGAAGTGCTGCCATGGGTCATCCATCCTCGTGCCTTCCTATTGCGATCCCTTTTATTTTCATTTACTTGCATTTCAATTAGTTCTTTCATTGGCTTGGTTCCTTTTTCTTTATATATGGCTTGGACAACATGGGACAAGGGAACTTGACTTTTGCAATGGGGAGTATCTGTTAGACACAATGGCTTACCGAGAGAAGGGGGGGTGAATCGGTAAGCTTGGACCTACTTCTATTTTCACTTCTTCAAGCTTTAAAACTTACGTCATCATTTCACATTCAATTTAACATCATATTCATCAATAGACTATGCATCAATAATCAATTCATTCATCAAATAAAAAGCATAATCATCAACACATTGCACAAAAGTCACAAGATATAATGTTTGTAATATTTTTGTATTTCAATTGCTGCGACCGTGAGGTAAATCAACACCTACTGATACAGAAGCACCTACTTCTATCCAAGACTCTGCTTGGCCTTTTCTTAGATCCTACTAAGAAAATATATACAAGACCTTGCTTGTAATTACATATACAAATCTTTACATCACATAATCACATCCTCACTGTCAAATCAAACTAGCTTCCTTGTTCAACTAGTAGCAACAAGGAAGGTCTTCCTGCATGCATATATTCTTGCATGTAGAAGACTTTAAATACGAAACCGGTTGTATTTAATTTACTTTTCCTAAGTTTACTTTGGAAAATAAATTAAAGTGATCTAAATTAACTTTAGTGAACCACTAGTTAAAGTGAAAGTGAAATTAGGGTTTTTGCTTTACCACTAGTTAAAGTGAAATTGAAATTAGGGTTTTCACTTTACCTAAAGTTATAAAAGAGAGATCAATTGGTGGAGAGAACACACTTGAATTTCCATAGAGACAGGATACAGACAAGGAGAGAAAGTTAGACAGAGGATTTAGTCGAGAAGACAGAGGAGCGAATAGCAGGATCATCGAGCTTCGTACAACTGGGCCATACACTCACACAGGAGGGTGTTGAGGTTTAGCTGGGATTTGCCCAGTGATTCTGCCAGGTATTGCATTCGCCAGGTTTGGGTGAATTTGCAGTGATTGTAAAAGTTCCATATTTTCTCATAATAAAATCTATATCTGACTGTTGCACCGGTTTTCCCATCTTGGGTTTTTTTGGGGTTTCCATACCCAAAATAATAGTGTCAATATCATGATGTGATGTTGTGATTTATTTATCAGTTTTATATTCCACTGCATACCAATGTTGAGAACGTCGGCCTCGGCAAAAAGTCGGCAAGGGTCCCGAATACAACTTCTCGGCAACATCGGCAAAAAAATCGGGAAAAATCGAGAAAAGTCGGCAAACTTTAAAAAATACAAACTACATTCAATTTTTTTTTTCTTCAAAATTTTAAACATTTAAAGCAACAATAACATCAAAT
>LPNX010407341.1:0-32422 GCA_001517045.1 Pseudotsuga menziesii | reverse complement strand
GTTGTCAGCAATTAAACGTATTACTTGTTTTGTATTGGTGATAAATCATAGATGTATTTTTCACTCCCAAATTCAATTTCCGACATGAGCCTCACATTAGCCTTAACTCATCTAACACTTAAAACATTGCTCTTTTTTTCCTACAATGTGTTAGATGATCACTCAAAATATGTTAGCTCAAAAAATTCCCTAATAGTGAAAAAAGTAATTCAATTACTATTGTGATCTTTGATAAACAGATACATATTTTGTATAGATTATCCTTGCATGGCTTGATATTCAAATACAGCAAAGTTTTGAAATATTTATACGGTAGAGGAAAGGTGTTAGTATACGACAAAATGGCTAAAATGACAAATTTTTGGAAAATTAGCCATTTTAGCAAAAATGGAGATTTTTTGAAAAAGTCGGGAGTTTTCGGAAAAAGTCGGGACTTGCCATTTTTAGCCTCTGTGACTTTTTGGAAAAAGTCGCGACTTTTTCGAAAGAGTTGCGATTTTTTGGAAAAAGTCGCGACTTTTTCGAAAGAGTCGTGATTTTTTGGAAAAAGTTGCGACTTTTTGAAAAGTGAAAAAGTCGCGATTTTTTTAGTCGATTTTTCGGTTAAGGGAAAAAATCGCGACTTTTTGAAAAGTCGGCGATTTTTCGTAGAGTTTTTCAACACTGCTGCATACTGTAAAAGATATTCATGTGTAAAAGATATTGATATTTTGAATGCACTGTTTAGCCCTAGTTGAATATTAAAGAAAAATTTACATGGTATCAGAGCTCTGGTGAGCTAAAGTTGAGAGATTTGCAGCAGCAGTGATAGATCAGGGGCAGATCTATAGGAAGACACAAACCTAGACTTCCAGATCGAGGGTTTGACAGGTACACTTCACTATGGTCGTGCAGTTGAGAGTTGAGGATAGACTCCAGGGTGCTCAGAACTTTCCTACATGGAAAGAAAGGATCACAAGGATCTTGGACATCAGTGATGCAGAGGAGCACATTGAGTCCACGAAGGTTGCACCCACAGATCCGACAAATTTAGCAGCTTGGAAGAAGATTGATTCCAGAGCCATGCTGATTATCATGGATGGAGTGAAGGACCACATAGCCCCTCACCTTTCTAGTAAGAAGACTGCAACAGAGATGTGGACGGCTTTGGAGAGATACCAAAGCAAGAATGAGAACCGAAAGATGGTGTTGCTAGAGAGGATGCGCAACACCAAGATGGCCAAGGGAGAAGGAGTGGTGCCTTATCTCACGAGGCTCACACAGACTAGGGATGAGCTTGGAGTTGTTGGCTCTAAGACAGTGGATGAGGAGCTAGTTCGGATAGCCCTCAATGGCTTCTCTAAGTCATGGGACACCTTTGTCAAAGGTGTTGTGGCTAGGGAGAAGCTCCCTGATTGGCAGAGACTATGGGATGACTTTGTGCAGGAGGAGACCCGCATGGGTCAAGGATCAGGCTCATCCAGTAGTGCCCCACAGATTGTGGATGAGGAGGCTCTAGCCCTTATAGGGAAGAGCAAGGGCAAGGCAAAGAGGAAGAAGGATGGTAAGAAGAACCTTGATGTGTCAAAGGTTAAGTGTTTTATCTGCCACAAGCAGGGACACTTTGTCTCCCAGTGCCCAGGCAATAAGAAGAAGAGTAACACTCAGATGGCTGGATCTGCAGAGGTGGATGAGTTCAGTAGGAGCTTCGATGAGGAGTTTTGCTTGATAGCTTGCATGGCAAGCACCACAGGGAGTAGCATATGGTACATTGACAGTGGAGCATCTAGTCACACGATTGGACAGAAGAGATTCTTCAGAGACTTGCAGGAGGGTGGAACAGGGATCCACGTTGAGCTGGGTGCTGATGCGCGGTATTAGGCGCAGGGAGTTGGCACTGTTTCATTTGAGAGGGAGTCTGGAAAACCCCTCAGTTTTGCTGATGTGTTATATGTTCCAGGATTGACCAAGAACCTTATATCAGTCTCCACTCTGGAGGACAAAGGATATCAGGTGAAGTTCGGTGACCATAGAGTGTATATCAGGCCCAAGGGGTTAGATAGGAGCTTGGATCGGGTGATTGGCAGAACGAGCGGGAAAGTGTATAGATTACACTTTGAGCCTGTAAAGGCTCTAGTCAGCAGAAGCAGCAGTTAGGGTGAGTTGTGGCATAGGAGGATGGCACACTTACACCATGGAGCACTGAAGCATTTGAGACATGCAGTCATTGGAGTTCCTCCGGTACAGGAGGAAAAGCATAACCATTGCAAGGGTTATGCTTTGGGGAAGAACATTAGGAAGCCTTTCCCACAGAGTGAGCACAAGTCTAAGGACCCCTTGGACTGGGTGCATTCGGATGTATGCGGACCTATGAGTGTCGTTTCGTTCAGTGGTTAAAGTTACTACGTAACCTTCATTGATGACTATTCCAGGAAAACCTGGATCTATTTCTTGAAGGCCAAGTCAGAGGTCTTTGAGAGATTCCGAGAGTTCAAGACTCTTGTGGAGAACCAAACAGGAAAGAAGATTCGAGTGTTAAGGATAGACAACGGGGGTGAGTACACTTCCAATGAGTTCATGGAGTATTGTTTGGCTGAGAGGATCAAGAAGGAGCACACTGTGCCCCATACCCCATAGCAGAATGGAGTTGCAGAGTAGAAGAGCAGGACTATGGTTGGAGCAGCCAAGGCCATTCTATTTGATCAGGGATTACCACTATTCCTCTGGGTCGAGGCATACAGGACTGCAGTATACATTCAGAACATGTGTTCCCACACAACCTTGGGGAAAAAGACACCAGAGGAGGCCTTCACAGGCACTAGGCCAGATGTGAGTCACATTCGCATATTCGATAGTGTTTGCTATTGTCATGTTCATGCTGACAATAGGAAGAAGCTGGACCCTTCTGGAGAGAAGGGGTTACTTGTTGGTTAGAACGAGATTTCGAAGGCATATAGAGTTTACATTCCTACTCGCAGGAGGATCATTATGAGTAGGGATGTCCAGTTCGATGAGGACAGGGCCTTGCAGAGATCTCTGGACTTACCAGTGGAGTAGTAGCCAACACAGGAGTCGGGAGTCAAGTTGGAGGAGCTAGATGTACAGGTACAGGTACAGACACAGAGCACATGTTCTAATAGTCAGAGGGAGTTGGGTGGACAGGATCCTTCAGTCATTGACTTGAAGGATGAGCTGCAGCAGGAGACGGATATCCAGCAGCCGCAATAGGTTGACACTAGGCCAAGGCCTAAGTGGTATAGATCCATGGTGCAAGATTCCAGGCAAGTAGATCCTCCACATACATCTTTTAGACGGAGTGCACCACCAGAGAGGCTTAGTTATATGGCACTGATGACAGAGTTGATTTATTTTGAACCTTCCAGCTTCGGTGAGGCTGCACAACATGATGTGTGGCAAGAAGCTATGGTTGAGGAGTATGACTCCATTATGAAAAACCAGGTATGGGAGGTTGTGCCGAGGCCACAAGAGAAAAAGGTGGTGGGATCCAGATGGATCTACAAGGTGAAGCATGCAGCAGACGGAAGCATGGAGAAGTACAATGCGCGCTTCGTGGCAAAGGGGTTTTCACAGAAGGAGGGTATTGATTATGAGGAGACCTTCGCCCCTGTTGCCAGGTATTCTTCCATTCAGACCATTATCTCACTAGCAGCTGAGATGGGTTGGCGTGTCCATCAGATGTACGTCAAGACTGCCTTCCTCAACGAAGTTATAGAGGAGGTGTATATTGAGTAGCCAGAGGGGTTTGATGTGGAGAATAGGGAGACGCATGTATGCAGACTGCATCAAGCTCTTTATGGGCTCAAGCAGGCACCTCGAGCATGGTACTTAAGGATTGACAACTATTTACAGGAGATGGGATTTCAACGGAGTGAGGCTGACCACAACCTGTACTTCTTGACAGGTGAGGTGCCTCTCATATTGGTCTTATATATGGATGATCTCTTTTTGATAGGAGATGAGAGGCTGATTGGAGACTGTAAGTCCAACCTTGCAGTAGAGTTTGAGATGAAAGACCTTGGGTTGATGCATTACTTTTTGGGCTTGGAGGTTTGGCAAAGAGATGGATGTTTCTTCATCGGACAAGGGAAGTATGCAATAGAGATCTTGAAGAGATTCAGGATGGAGGACTACAAGCCTATGGCCATACCTTTAGTTTCCAACTAGAGGAAGATTGATGCATCAAGATCAGACGGATTTGATCCTACCTTATATCGTCAGCTTATCAGATCGCTTATATATCTGGTCAACACTCGACCAGACATCAGCTTTGCAGTCAACTCTTTGAGTCAGTTCATGGTGGACTCTCGAAGAGTGCATTGGACGGCTGTGAAGCACATACTTCGCTACATCAGAGGTACAGTGGAGTATGGATTGGTTTATGAGCGCAGGGGGAGTGTACAGTTAGCAGGTTTCATAGATGTTGACTGGGCAGGATGTGTAGAGGACCGAAAGAGTACTTAAGGTTGCTGTTTCAGCATCGAATCAGGGGTTGTCTCTTGGTTCAACAGGAAGCAGAAGTCAGTTGCATTGAGCTTGGCAAAGGTTGAGTACATGGCAGCTAGCATTGCTGCATGTGAGGGTATGTGGCTGAGGAAGTTACTTGCAGGGTTGTTTGAGTGTGAGCTAGAGGCGACAATAATTCACTGTGACAATCAGAGTGGCATTAGGCTATCTGAGAATCCAGTGTTCCATGACCGGAGCAAACACATAGACATCAGATATCACTTCTTGAGAGATTGTGTTCAAAGGGGAACCATTCGGTTGGAGTACATATAGACAGATGAGCAGGTGGCGAACATTTTCACCAAGGCACATTGCAGACAGAGTTTTGTGAAGTTCATGGATAAGTTGGGGTTGCTACCGAATCCCTTCCTCGTTGAGAGGGAGTGTTAAACTAGTAGTAACAAGGAAGGTCTTCCTGCATGCAAAAGACTTAAAATAGGAAACCAGTTGTATTTAATTTATTTTTCCTAAGTTTACTTTGGAAAATAAATTAAAGTGATATAAATTAACTTTAGTGAACCACTAGTTAAAGGGAAAGTGAAATTAGGGTTTTTGCTTTACCACTAGTTAAAGTGAAAGTGAAATTAGGGTTTTCGCTTTACCTAAAGTTATAAAAGAGAGATCAATTGGTGGAGAGAACACACTTGTATTCCGACAGAGACAGGATACAGACAAGGAGAGAATGTTAGACAGAGGATTTAGTCGAGAAGACGGAGGAGCAAGCAGCAGGATCATTGAGCTTCGTACAGCTGGGCCGTACACTCACACAGGAGGGTGTTGAGGTTTAGCTGGGATTTGCCCAGTGATTCTGTCGGGTACTGCATTCGCCAGGTTTGGGTGAATTTGCAGTGATTGTAAAAGTTCCATATTTTCTCATAATAAAATCTATATCTGACTGCTGCACCGGTTTTCCCATTTTGGGTTTTTCCGGGGTTTCCATACCCAAAATAATAGTGTCAATATCGTGATGTGATGTTGTGATTTATTTATCAGTTTTATATTCCGCTGCATACTGTAAAAGATATTCATGTGTGGTTATCAGTTGATATTTTGCATGCACTGTTTAGCCCTAGTTGAATATTAAAGGAAAATTTACATTCCTTTCTCTGTGCACATGTCTTTGTCATATCAACCATCACTCTCAATTACCACTCACTCATGTCACTGTGTAAGCATTATATCACTTGTCACTTGACACTTCTTTTGCTGTAGGTGTCACAGTCACACTGTCATGCTCACTCAATCACAGTCAGGAATATCACTGTCAAGTTAAGCATACCATCCTTGTCAAGTTCACCACAGTCAAGCATTCATCTTTGTGACTGTCAATGATCAACACAGACTTGGACTGTCTTCATGAAACTTGGACAAACTTCACACTGTATCAATCTTCCTCAAGGACTGTCATCCTTTACAACTCAACCTGTCATTGTATCATCAATGGCTGTCACTTCATGTCCAGGCTGTCCAGTTTTCTTGATCATAAACCTGTGAATTTGCTTAAAAGAAATATACTCAATGTGGAAGGTACAAGACTTAAAAAATCTGCTCTTGCTAAGGCTTCAAGCTCAATAAGTCTGCTATCACCCAATCACATGTTAATTGCTGTCATTATCTGCTCTCATCAACTGCTCTGTCACTGATTTGTCACTGCTCTGATCACCTTAAGATTGTTGACATAGATTTGTTTCAAATTTCAGACCTTTTCACTTGTTTGCTGATCATTAACACTTGTAGTAGATTTTCTGTTTGATGTGAGAGTTCACAGAGATCACTGCTATCACTGTAAAATTCAGCCCCCCACAGAAAATATAACCTCAGCCAACCTAAAAAAACAGACCTTTTCATTGCATCTGCCTCAGGGTTGTTTGCATTCCCGAATTTCAGACAAAGACATCTTAAATAACATGCCTGTTGACTGCTGCTGCCTTAGTGGACTGCTGTACACGAATTTCAGAGATTTTCCTCCTTTACTTCGACTGCCACAGTTGTCTGTACACCCCAAATTTCAGAGCTGTTCATTACCCACGAATTTCTCAACATTTTTGTGTAAATAACTCATATATATACATAAAATCGTGGAGGAAAAAATTAATCCTCTTAGCTGGCCGACCTGTTTTTTTTTTTCCTCGGAAAAAATTCATAATTTTATTTCTATGAAGAACAAAATTACATCTGTAAATGTAATAGGATCATTAAAGATCCCTACATTGTCAAAAATTGTCTCTCACCTTTTTACACAAAAATAAAAAATACATACCAGCCTGTAAACATCAGCTAGATGTAACACAGCAAAGTATAACTTCTTGCTCATATAAACCACCTGTCATATATATATACAGACTGTTCACAAATTCTGATACCTAATACTGTTGAAATCCCTGCCTGAAGGACCGGTCACCTTACTGTCACAAACACCAACATAAACAGATACCAAAATGCTTTCCCTGTCTCGGCTTTTACCAACGCAATATGGATATCCTATCCAAAATTCCCAGTCTGTAATCAGCAATACTACAAATCACTGTAGCATCTCGATAATTATTGTCCCAGACTCAGTATATATATTGCTGTCAGCAAAATACCAAATTACATATACAGTGTAATAGCTATGGATATCAAAAAAGGATGTCCCAGCCCATTACATTGTTCCATAATCCCAACCTGTCAAAAAACAAAGCTTATGCTCAACAATGACCGGGCACATAGATAACCAGATCATTTGATTTCACATATACTGTCTATAGGTAGGCAGCAATCCCCTCCTGTAGTCCCAAGTAAACAGAGCCAACAATACAGCAGTTCCATTACCACAGCATAGATTTATACTGTCCCAGACAGCAATATATCAAAACATAAATTGTCAATGCAATCAAAAAAATACTCCATAAGCATATCGTTTGCTGTCACAGATCAAACTGTGATAATTCAAAAGCTCAAAAGATTTACCCAACCTGTCATAGAATCTCTGCTCATTACCAGATCACAAAAGCTGGAAAAATAAGCTTATCAGCTCGTTACTAAAAATCATGCCCAAATCAATGTGATAGGATACAATCGGTCCTTCTTCATACCACCAATTAAGTCATATATACTCTGTTTCAAATCATAACAATTTAAAACAAACTATCCCATCCCTCGTGATACTTAGTAGTATTAGTTGACAGGTCACAGAATCTGTGCAAAATCTCCCTGCTGTTCCAACAAATCTTCATGAAACGGCCTATGATAATAGCTGAATGAACCCACACTAGCGTGAACAGAGATCCTCCATACGCCATAGTCTATATGCCACTGTATTGCTTCCTTGGATAACTGATCAGCCACCCCATTCCGTTCTCTATAGCTGACCTGTTAAAACTTAATTGTATTTCCTTAATTTTATTTTATTTTTATTTAATTATTTTAGACTGAGCCGACCTAGTATTTAGATCAATTTAATATTAATTAAAAGTCTCCATTTAGTAAGGAGATAGGGCTGCTTTTAGGGCTTCATCTTTTTGCTTGTGGGAGACTTTTCCAAAGACACAAAGATCATCGAGGGTTTGAATTATGCATCATAGATTCCACGTGCTTCATTAAGCAAGGGCTTCTCATTATGTGTGGAATATTAGGGCTACCACAAGCGAGGGTATCATCATACCAAAGTCCAAGTGCTCCTTAATCTTCTTCATCAAGCAAGAGACTTCATAACCCCATTAAGACACAAATGACCACAGGATGGGTCATTTGGTCCCATTTGGTGTTCCAATGTGTTCCAATGTCTTTAATGCCCACATCCAGTGACCTTGCCATGTCATCATGCTTAACCTTTGTCATTTGTTGTCATCAATGACAACACCATATTCATCAGTATCTTCCATGATTATTTCCATTTGCATTTAATTTATTCATAAATATTTTTTTAGGAGAGTACATGACTCGTTTACCTTTATTTGAGGCATTCATATATTGGAATAGTAATGATACCATGTATTATTACTAAGGATATATCATTCAAAAAGGGGAAATATGAAGGTTATGGGTGAACTGGCTAGCGAGATGAAAAAATGGCTAGGCAAAATTTGATGAGATGGATGAAAATTACTTGACTTAGTTCACCAAGGTACAAATTGATCTTGAACTAACACACTTATTAAGCTAGAAGAACCACACTAAGGTTAGACTAAGAGACAAGCAACAATTTAAGTATATGAGTTATCATAAAGCATACATGTAACATCTCATGCTAACATACCGTCATATCAGAAAACATGCTAAGAATAAACAGAGGTTAGAAAATATCACTTCACTAGAGGATCAGGCATTGTCCCTGACTAGGCATATCATAGTGCATGGACCATATGACAAGGCTGGAGGATTTAGGACCAATGATCAATGTTGGAAGTAACTTGGAACCACAGATCTCACATCAAAATCTCTTATCAAAGTCACCCCTGCTGAAAAGGGGTAACACATGGTACCTTATTCTATATTGCCTCCTTAATGGGGAGTTGTTTTCTAGGCATTCTATAATGGGCCTAATCATGTAAAATGAGAAAATGGCTTATTCCATATTGGTACAAAATCACCAAAAAATATATACTTTCTAGGAGGGGTCACACAATTTTATTTTACACTATATGCACCAAACCAATTATATTGGGCCATTGCTGGTGGACTGGCTTCTAAAGGAGAAATAGCATTATCTGTCAAAGAATTAAGTGCACCCAAGAAAGAATCAAGTGCACAAAATAGATGGGGTTTTGAGTTACAACTTTGAGGGAGAAAATGTCTGATAAATATTAAGATTCTAGCCAGTGAGACCTGACCTTAGGCTTCGACTGTGCTAAACTATAAACTATCTATATACATGTTTACGACTTATACATGTTACATAAAATGTTACCTAGAACGCAGATTGCTGCCTTTTACATAGGTTTCTGAGCTTTATGCTGTACATGAGCATGTTGTACATTTATTTAAAGCACATTGATATGAAACATAAAATATGAAACTATCTGCATGTTACTATACCATATAGTTGCAATCTTATCTTTTAAGGTGACATCTCATGTCTAGGGTTTATTGACCATTTAGCTCTAGGATTAATGCTTTCTGGCACTGGTTCTGTCATGTCCCCAATTTTGGCCTAAGGAAAATTGACCAAGGTCACCTAAGAAGAATTTAGAAAATTATTAATGGTGACAAATAAGGAGAAAATAATTATTGGCTAAGGGGAAGTAATAAGTACCCAGTGCATGGTTTCTGCTGTTCTATAGTATTTTTCTATGGTATGGGCAAAAAGTAGATAATAGAACATGGTTTTCATCGGCCCATGGTATTTATCCATGGTATTGGATACTTTTCAAGGATAAAAGGAGGCGGAGGCAAAGGGAAAAGGCATGCTTGAATATTTGGAGATGTGTTTTTGAGACCGTCTAGGGGTTAGCCTAGAGTTTTCGTTTGGGGTTGGCAAACCCCATCCATCCATTCTGGTCTAGTTTCGGTGGTGTGACGGATCCACCCTAGCTGGACAAAAAGGGAGGATCCATTCAGGGTCTTCATCGGAGCTTCATAATTGGAGTTGGCATCACTTTCAGGTTCTTGTTGAATGTATTTTGGCAGCGGCTATCCCAGCCATAGTTATTGTACTGTTTACTCTATGTTAGTCATAATAAAGGTGCCATTATTATCTCGCCATTGTGATGTGTTATGGAATGCCTCTAACATGTTTGACGAAATGTCTATGAGAATGCATACTGCTGATGAAAGTTATAAATCAATGTAAAATTGATTAATGTTGGTAATTTCATAGATTTTGTGATCATCCCGGATCTGGGATATTACAGGTTCTTATGATCAAGGTTTTCAATCAATACGACAGAAGATAGTCTGGTTTATTTTTGTCATCTAAAGATTTCTTAGCTTCAGGCTTTTATTCTAGGTAATTCCTAATGCCATATTATTGTTTCATAGGATGTTGCCAGGCAGTCCTTTATGTGATTGTTTAGATCTTTCTTTTAATCAAAACACACATGTAAATGCAGAGGACCGAGGTGGGCAAGTGTAAACCTGGGTATCTTCGTGTGCATCCAGTGTTCAGGAATACACCGGAGCCTTGGTGTACATATTTCAAAGGTCTGAATTTCTTACTGCCTTTGAATCACCATTGTACCATGAATTTCCTTTTTATATTCTGATGTTTTGTCCTGTCATTTTAATTTTCTTGGGATTAGAAATTTACATTTGATAGAATTGTTCATAAAAAAATTGTGGCAGTTGTGCCCTGCAATATCCTTTGGAAAATAAAACACAAGGTCGGTGAAAAACACTTACAAAACATGTTTGATCATTATAGACAGACTGAGCCATATCACAAATTGTAATGACATTTCAATCTACAAGACATAATCCCAGTCTTTTGATATCTAGCACACTGCACGATAGGCTTAGTAAATAAAGCCCATCAGGTTTACATTGATGATTGAACCATCATAGCTGTTACTTCATCTCCTACTTCCCTTCCCTGAAGTATTTTGGTAGAGAAACAGCCAAGCGTTTGCCTATCTGTCATCGAGTCTGCTAGGTGGAGATCTTGAACCTACAGGGCAAGGGATTCATCTATCCAACATTGTAGAAGTCGGAGATGGAGATCTGGTATCTCCTACTGCTCTACCAGTCCCGCCCACATGGTCAGTCTGCTTTTAGGAGGAATTCCGCTAATTGTGCATGGGAGAGAACCTCAATGGTCAATTAACTCTATGAAGTGGTTGAGCTTGACTTAGTTGTTTCAGTGTCTAAGACGTGGGGCAGTGTGAGAATTGGATGTGTATGGTTCAAGTCATTTTATGAGTAGGCTTGCACCCAGCAAACTTCACATTGGAACACATAAAATATTCCATATATAACAAAATGTTGCAGGCCAGGGGCCTAGCTGTACCAGGGAGGTGAATGTCCATCCAGTTGAACTCATGCACAATAACAAGAAAACAGAAAATTTGTAGATCCTGTTTATAGTAAAGAGTTTTGAAGCTTTCTTCCCTCTATATTGTTCTTATAGACTCAAATTTTTCTTCATAGAAAATGAAAACCTTCTCTGTGCGTGGGTAACTGGAATTGCCCTTCAGTTTTGCAAATTTTACACCCACCCTGTCTGCAAGGATTTTCCTGTTCATGGGCACCAGAAGTTATTTACCTGTGTAGTGAAATTTGTACTTTCTGCACCTGCGTGAATTTTCCCACTCATGGGCACTTGTCTCCACCTGTATGCTCCTGTGCTGAAGTTCCTGAATTTGAATGTCTAAGGGCCTTCAGGACTCTGGTAATGCAGAGAATTAAGACCCCAGTTATCAGATTCAAAAGACTTTCTAGCTGGATCTCTGAATTGGAGAGATTAGGGGCAGAGTTCTTGACCGAGTAGAGCATCTTTGCAAACAAATTGCAGAGAAGGACAGCCTTAAGCAGAACTTATTAATGGATCCAAGTGCAGGAGGCTATGATTACATTCAAGCAGTTTCAAACACCCCTATCCTTTCGGATAAGATAAGGAATTTTATTAAGGTCCAACAAATGACCACAAATAGTAGGTCAATGGAAATTAGAAGTACAATCCGGTGCATATAGATGGTGGGAGTGCAAAAGCAACTCCTATCACTAATAAAAAAAAACAAAATAGCTAAAGAGTTAAGGAGCTAAACAATAGTAACCAGAAACAATATAGATACTATGGCCATGCCAAACTAATGCACCAATGACAATAGAAATGACTACCTATCCCTAGCTAAACAAGATAGGATGTTAAGGTGCATCAGAGCTAGAAGTAGAATGAGGGGATGGAGAAGAAGATGACACTTTAATGGAGTCATCATTCATTGAGATTCTGAGAAGGAATCTCTGTTGCTGACTGTAGCTTGGACATGTACTTCTGCATAGGCCATGTGTCAGGCATGTAGGAGTCATCCACATTACCTCTCTAGGTACTTGCTTTGTTGAGTAAGTGACTTTTGTATCTCTTTTCTAAGTCTAACTTAGGAAAAGCACATTAATTAACTTAATGTTGGCTAATGACTAAAAAGTGAAATTAAGATTAAGTCACAGCTGTTGATCTTAAGAGAGGCTTAAGATCTAATCTCAACCATTGATCACTTTGGAGATCTAGGGTTAGGGTTTTGGTCATTGAGATGTTATAAAAGGAATCCTAGGACCTGCATTCAAAAATGAAAATTAACCCAATACTGCTTTGATTGTAATCACTAGTTTGACTGTGGCATTGCTTTGGCTCGAATTACCAATAAGTTATCACTAAACTTTAAAGCTAGTCACAAGTTCTATTGGCCTTTTTGCTTTGTGTGGAACTTGGATATACAACCATTTCATAGTGGATGTGTTATATATATATATATATTATATCTTAACAATTAATATTAATATTAATAGATAATTAATAATTAATGATTAATAATTATCAAAGAGTCATGACTTTATGTTGGAAAGTCACGAATGGACTTATATAGGTCCAAGCCTTTTAAATGTAAATCATCATCGAATATTTATCAATTATATTATTATCCATTCCTGGCATTTTTAGCTTATTAATGCTGGTTATTTTTATAAGAAACAAATTTTACTGTTTCATTGGTATTAGAACCCCTTCTTGGGAAGATTCCGGCTTATGGCCAATATTTTCTGGAGCTTCTCCAAAGTTGGGTCTTTGACCCGCATAGGTTTTTGACCAACCCTCCTCGACATCTTGCTGCATCAACCGCTGGATAGATCCTCCATCGCCGCTATCACCTGTCCATTGTCGTCACCCCTGGTCGTTGCCATTCCAGCCCACATTCATCTCTGCGTTGCTCCTGCTCGCACACTTTCCCTGTCGAGCCAACTCCATCCTCCTCTTCCTTTGTGCCTCCCGTCCTTTGTCGGCTATGCCTCCACTCCCTTCTGTCCTTCCCCGTCCTCTTGCATACGTTTGTCCACATCTCCAAATCCGTGCCACACATCTACTTTCACCTCCATCCTGTTTGCCTGCAAGTTCCTTGTTGCGTTACTCCCGCTTGTGCCCACCTACTCCCACTCCTTTCCACTTGCATCTTGTTGCATTCCCTCTGGCTGCTACTCCAATCGCTGCCACATCTACACTCTACTCCACATTCAACACTGAAAGCCTCTTTCCATCTTAGACCTTCAAACCCTAATATAATACATTTCAAAAAAATTATATATATAATATTATTATTATATTAATAATAATAATTATGATTTTTAAAGTTTTAAGTGCTTTCCCTTGGAATAAAATATTATTATTTTAAACAATAATAATAATTATTAATTAATAATTGTCATTACAATTATTATTTAATACAAAAAAAGAAAGAAGACCAAGTCAAAGAAAGAAGACCAAGAAGATATTAAAAAGAGTATAAATCAAGTCTCAGAAGATATTGAAGAAGTCATTGAAGCCCATTGTGGATTTGTTGAAGAAATTATGGATTCCATATATAAATCCAAATTTTGGACTAAGTGTCCTTATTGCAAAATGGAATTCCAGTATCAGACATTTTTTAAGAATGGCAATTGCTCATGTCCAATATGTGGTAAGTATTTTATTATGAAAGACGTTCAAGGTAACTCACAGTTGCAATCACAGAAACTAGAAAGCAAATTAGGATACTACATGGAAAGCAATAAAAATCTACAATTTGAGATGAGTAAGTAGATCATTCCTCATAAGTTGATAGAACAAGAGAATCATCACTCAAAAGATAAAAATAAATAACTGAAAAAGCTAATGAAGATATCAAGAAATTGTTATCAACTAAAAATGAAGAAATATCTCGATTAAAAAATCACAACCCTGACCTTAAAGACAAAATCAAATGTTCAAAGTTAACGAAGAATCACCGTATATAAGTGATACTAATTTAGATGAAGACATAAAGCGTTTAAACAAGCTCATCATGGGCAAATATGATGAATTGGCGCAAATCCAGAGAAAGCTAAAAAATCAAGAATAAGAGATATGTTGACATTAGCAACAGAAGGAAGAACTCCAACAAAAGTATGACGACACTAAAAAGAAGCACACGTTAGAAATTACGAAAATTAATGTCAAATTTGCAAGCAATATTGAACTATTTCAACTAAGAATTCATAACAAGACATTACTTACAAAAATCAAGAAACTAAAAAATAGTCGGAAGATGGAACTTTCCAATGAAAATCTTGAAGGAAGAATACTAGAACAAGAAGAAGAAAACCGTCCTTTGAGAGATCTTAATCAAGAACTAGAGTAACAAATCAAGAAGTTAAAAGATGACAAATAGTTGCAAGATGAAAGGTTCGAAAAGATTCAAGATACTAATAATCTATTAGAGAACAATTTAGTTCAAATCCAGAAGGAAGCATCAAGACTCTCCAGAAAACAAATTCAAGTTGAGGAAGAAGAAACAAATACAAATTCGGTCCTCGTCACAGTTCAAAAGGAAGTCAATACAACAAAAAACCAAACAACAACAACTCTTTATCGACACCCAACTTACAAAAAACATTTTTATCAACAACAGGGTCAAAATGAACATAAATAGAGGAGTTATAATTTCAGAAGTGAAAGAACACAAAATCTACAATCTAAGCAGAAAACAGGAATATTTGTCCAACAAGGTGATCAACAATCATCTCCGATGAACATAGGTCTCAGATGGACCACATCACAGAGATGTGACATTCTTTCTTTGGAATTTGTAACTCGTATCGTCTCTTTTCGTCAAGTGTCGCAAGTACTAAAAGAAAGGATCGAGAGATGACATTACAAGCAAGAAATTAGACGTAAGCCTTCTCTTCAATAAGCTTTGAGGACAAAGCTCCCTTTAAGGGGAAGACAATATATATATATATATATATATATATATATATATATATATATCTTAACAATTAATATTAATATTAATAGATACTTAATAATTAATGATTAATAATTATTAAAGAGTCATGGCTTTATGTTGGAAAGTCACAAATGGACTTATATAAGTCCAACCCTTGTAAATGTAAATCATCATCGAAATATTTATCAATTATATTATTATCCATTCATGGAGTTTTTAGCTTATTTATGCTGGTTATTTTTATAAGAAACAAATTTTACTCTTTTAGGATGCTAAATACAAGCTAAGCTTAAGGAATGAAATAATTATGTATGCATCTAAAATATATATGAAATAAACTATTTCCAATACACATCCCCTGTTCTCATGGAGTGGGCCCTGCTTCCATGGGAACAGGGTGCTGTTATGAACTACAAAACTAAGGAACTACTCAGAATTTGAACTATGCTTTCATTTATAAACTGAAAATTACATACATGGTCATGAGACTGTGTCTCTCTCATATTGACCTCCCAATACAAGTGTTGGACCTGTTATTTATAGATAGTTCGGGGCATATTTTGCATTACATGAAATATAACAAACTTGTAACTAAATCCTAGATATGTGCTATTAGTTACAAAAGTTGCTCAAAGCAATTAATTTCCTATATTCTAGGAAAATATTTCCAATATTATAGGAAAGTAGTTTCAAGCTCACCTCCCATAATAATTATCTACCACACTCATTAATGTAGTAATTAATGGGTTGATGCTTCTCTTGGACTCACATTGTTGTGGTTGAACCTTTATCTTCTTGGAAACCTAAATCTTCACAATCCTTAGATATGGCCTCATAACGTAAACACTTAAACTACTAGCCCAAATTCTCTAAATAAACTAATTAATCTTCTAAGTTAACAATCCAATATTTCTTCATTAGATGTACAAGTATATTGGACTCTTGGAGATAATTCTAATTTTAAGGAGCAATATAGAGGGTAAACAAGGAAAAAAGGTGGTACTTCTGTTAATTTTTCTTGATCCCAGTCCTAGATACATATTTCCTAGTGACAACTACTAGCCCAAATTCTCTAAATAAACTAATTAATCTTCTAAGTTAACAATCCAATATTCCTTAATTAGATGTACAAGTATATTGGACTCTTGGAGATAATTCTAATTTTATGAAGCAATATAGAGGGTAAACAAGGAAAAAAGGTGGTACTTATGTTAATTTTTCTTGATCCCAGTCCTAGATACATATTTCCTAGTGACTTCCTTGCTTCAAAAATAAATTTGCAGCTCACTAAATAAATTATACTGTTGGAATTAATTACAGATCTAAAACACATACATATAAATTTTCTGTCCTTCAAATCTACTCTTCATTAATTAATAATCCAAGCATACAAGGGCTCCCTTACTGGGAAAATGGCTCAATGAGAAAATACCATCAACAAAATTGTCAAATCTACCCTCTCTGAGAAAATATTAATCTTGCAAATCTGCCCCAGAAAATCCCTGATCTTGTGCTTCTTCCCAGCTGCACCTGTACTGATCCGTATGGTCCTAAACTAATCCTGTACTGTCACATAAATTTTCTGTCCTTAAAATCTGCTTTTCATTAATTAATAATCCAAGAATACAAGGGTTCTCTTACTCAGAAAATGGCCCAGTAAGAAAATACAATCAGCAAACCTGGTAAATCTACCCTCTCTGAGAAAAGATTCCTCTTGCAAATCTGCCCCAGAAAATCCCTGATCTTATGCTGCGGCCCTGCTGCACCTGTAAGGCCTGTACAGTCCTGTACTGATTTGTACAGTTTGTTGTACAATCCGTACGAATCTTCTGTTTGGTATGTATGTTTGTGGTTGGCTGCCAAATGGGATGTACGAATCTTCTTGTATCGCTCTGCTGGCTGTATGGTTTCTTGGCTGCCCTGCAAAATCTGGAACCTCCTCTCAGCTGGTACACCCCCTGCAAAATTTTCTTGACTACTATTCTCTTATCTCTGCCAAATCTGGAAAATGAAAGTTCTTCACTCCGAAATTAGTCACTAGCTCAATGCTTGAGTGTTTTGTGTGGTGTCTTCTCCTCTCACCTTGGCTGCCTTTTATAATCTTGAGATGAATCAAAACCCTAACCTCCTAAGTGATCAATGGTTGAAATTAGATCTCTTCCTCACTTGAGATCAATGGCTGAGATTCACTTATTTAACTTAAATTACTAATGCTAAAAACTTAGGCATTTTTAAAAATTAACCTCAATTAATTCTAAAATGACATTCACTTTAATAATTAACTTAATAAACTGAATTTCCAAAACTCTGAGAGGTATTAATAACGATTTTGCACAAGTTAGACACAAACCTATGTGGAATACTTGTCTGAGCTATAAACATCAACAACTTCGAGGAGTATCACTTGCCCAAAATGAAGTAAAATATGCACCCATTAAATTAATTTCTAGATCTAGCCTAGGTTGTAGTAAATAAACACAAAATATTCCAACATTTACCAAATACATAATATGGTGGTTAAACAACAAGTATAAAATCTCCAACCAACAAACAAGTCCAAGAAGTAGGATGCCTCCATCAAATATGGAACAAATGCCAAGTAGAAACCCCAAGACAGAGCCTCCAAAGGCTCACCGTGGTAGTGCTCCAAGAGAAAAGTCCAATAAGCAATGGATGACCCTATATCTAGGGTTTGCCCCCCTAGATCTTCCTCCAATATCAAACGACCTTCTCAAAATGTGGATGCCTTCACCATATAAGCCATGAAATCCCATGTAAAGTGCCTCCAAGTTGGATGGTCCAAGCAATAAGGGCCCAAATATGGAATGCTTTCTCAAAAGTTGTTCAAATGAAGCAAGTGGAGGACTTCCAAGGTGAATGTTCTCCATGAATAAGCTCCAAAAGGTGAATGCTCCCTCAACGAAGAATGGGAAGAAGTGCAATAAAGGCTCTCCAACCAAATCGTCGCACCATAATGGCATAGATGTGAATGCGAGCCATCCTCCAAGTGTAGTGTTCCATCGTAATAGGCTAGGAATGAGTCAAAGTGGCTCTCCATGTGGCCGCTCAAACCATAAACCACGAATAAGTGTGTAAGCAACTTCGAAAGGGTGGGTGCTCCTCAAAATATGGCATGACATTGAATGTAATCAACCTCCAAGAGTGAGCGCTACCTCCTTTTGACCTCATCAAGGGTCAAAATCTCAACACATATGCAATAAATTTCCTCCACCAAATGATGTACACATATCAACCAACTCATCAATCTATGTGCAAGCACTAGATCACTAAGGAGGTCACTCAGAAATAATAGAAGCATTCAACTCGAAAGCAAGGTGGGCATGAGTGTTAACCGTGTTACGAGGAAGGGGACAACCCTTTTTAGAAGTCAATATATTCCTCCACACCTGCCAAGAGAAAGGAATAAGGAGAGCGTTCAACAAATAATGATAGATAACCATGCCAAGCTGCTAATACAATCTTAAGAACCAAGGTCACTCCAATGAAATGCATGTCATATGCCACCAAACATGTGCTAGAGGGAGGGTGCTCCATGAAAAACCAATAACAAAGCATCCCCAAATGCAAACAACTCCAAATTAGCTGCAGCAGTCTAGAGCAAATCAACCTTAGGTCATCATCCTCAAGTGTGAACCATAACCAATGAGTAAGATCAACCTTATGTCTCTGGATCTTCCATTCTATGAAAAATACCATAGTCATCTTCATATTCATTAATTGTGGAGCGCTTGTCATGATAAGGGCCCCTTTTCTGGTTTGATCTGTAAAATGTGACCTTGGGACCATAGGGCATTCCTTTTCGTAAGGTTATTTAACATTGTTCTTCATGCATTGGCATGCCTTTGACCACACCTTTCCATAAAATACGCCATAAACTCTACTCAAATTGGAGTGCCCTAGGAACATGTGCTCTTGTTTACTTTATGACCTTGAAATGTGCTTTGGATGTTTTCCTTGGTGGAGCACTCCTCCTATTTTAGCTTTTTATGTTTTGAATGAGCCTCTAACGCCACATGTCATGGTCTCCATTAAGAAAGCAATAAAATCTAATGGAATAAATTCATGCATGGAGTTCTTCACTATAAAGTATGCCATACAATGCTCAAAAGGCGTGGCACTCTTAATCTGTGCAATCTAGCTAGTGGAATCTACTAAAGGGTCCATATTGCCTTGAAATATGTAGATTACACCTTGAGCACTGTGAAGACACCCCAAGGGCATTCTTCAATGGAGAAACATGCATCGAAATATGTAGACAAGTGCCCCAAAGGTGAAATGCTACTACATGTGCAATAGTTCCTTCAAATATGTGAACTCAATAACAAATTATACTTCCAACATGCAAACATCCTGCAACATGTAAACTAAAGGTATCACATGGATCTCCACCACTATCTATCCTATGAGAGATAAACAAGATGATGCTCAAACAATGGTTGTGACCTCCAAAAGTTTGCATTTCCTAGTATAGCGCTGCTGAAAATAGTGCCTCTAAAAATGCAAATTGAACCTTGCATTTTCTGCATGGCAACAATTGGCTCCATATGGGGACTGCATACTCTTGTAGGGTGAAAGAGAACTCTAGAATCTCCAAGGGCTTATTGACATGCATGACATGTTTGTAAAGAAATTCGAAAGGCAGGAAACATGTAAAGAATGGATCAAAACTTTCACATCCCCATTACCTCCAATACAAGTATCTGATTTATGTTTATTACAAAGAAACTTGAGAGTGCTCATGTCTAACAGTGGGAGTGCTTGTTCATATGACTTTGCATCATTTGTTGTCTCATTGCCAAAAAGATTATATAATCAACAAAAAGAAGGCGGGCCAGTGATATGTCCTTGATGAATTGAATTTCGTTTATCCCCCTTGTTCCCTTTAGGTGTGTTGTATATTTGTCAAGCCCCTTTGCTACCAGTGGAAAGATGAGTGGAGATATAGGCATCCTTGAGGTATTGAAAAACTTTGAAGCAAAGTCGTTTATTATCACAACAAAAGAGACTGAGGAAAGACATGGCACATTCCAATTTATGAAAGGAAGCTTGAATCCAACATGATTAACACAAGCCTAAGATAAAGTTTGCTTACCCTGACATATGACTTGGAGAGGTGTAGCTTGATGATGAAAGCTGGAAGTTTTTTTGTCTTGATGTCATGCATGGCCTCTATTCCAACAATATCGTGAGTTTGTTTACCACTTAAAATCCTAAATGGTTCCATGGAGATTGCTTTTGACAAGATTGGCTTTAGCTGCATTGTTCACAGATCTTTGCATAAGAAAAGTACCAAGAAAGTAGCCCTGAAAGCCCCTAGAATAGCAATAGTCTTCCTCGATTCTTCAATTTCTCTCGATAGGTCAGATTCAATGAGCTCATTAGAACCAATGAAGAAGTCAATTGCCCATCTGTTCGGGCTAGGGCTCTTGTCCCTTTCAAAAGAATTTACAACTATTTGAGCCTTCCTTGGATACTTTCTTCTTTAAACTATTGTTTTGGTCTTCATTGACAAATCTTGGAAGGTAGGAGGAGATGGCTATAGGCATGGCTATGTTAACCTCATGTGGTTCTTTATATAATTCTTTAAAGTGTCTCACTTCTTCTTCAAATATCTCCTTATGGGAAGACACCATTACACCATTGGTTTTTCCAATTTTCCATATAGTGTTTTTATTCTTCCTCATATTAGTATATTTATGGAAAACCCTTGTTTTCATCCCCTTTCTTTAGCCATATTGCTTTACTTTTCTTCCTCCACTTTTCCTTGCCCCCTTTTAGGAAATTTCTCTTATGGTCCTCCAACTCATTTAACTCTCTATGTTTTTCTTCTAAGAAAAAACCTCTATTGTTTTCAATGTAGATCTTCTCCAACTTGGCTCCACTTCTTCTAAGGCCTCCTTAGATTCTTTCGTCTTTTCCTTTATCCAAAATCTGAGTCAATCTTTTGATGTTTACTAAGTTTTCTCATAATTGTTTCATAGTAGATTCTCCATCTTCTTCAAAGTTTTTTCCATTCATAGGTTAACATATCCCTATATTTCTTATTGGTAAGCTAGAAGGAATTGAATTTAAAAGGGGTTGGAGGTTTTCTTCTCTCTTCTGGCCATTTGGGATAGTATTGGCCTATGATCTGATGAGCCTCTTATACCTGTCCATGTTCTAACTCTTCCTGCTTCCAAAAGGTTTTCAGAAATCAAGAACTTGTCCAACATTTTTTTTTGTTCCTCCAGGTGTGAACAACCTCAATAGGATCTACATCAAAGAGCTCTTTCTCCCCTTGGTTATAAGAAATAGTCCTCCAATGGATTATCTTTGTGTTCTTTCCCCCAAATATCAGGTCATTCCTCTGAATAATATCTTGCATAACCATTTCTTTGGTGGTATGAGCCATAAATGTTTAGAATAGTGATGCTTCATCTTAGTTCTCTTGACAAGAAATTTATGAAGATTGATGAGTTCAGAAGAGGAAGAATTCCTAAACTCCATAGTTTTTTCTATCTTGTTACTAGCTCCCCTGATCTTCCTACAACATTCAAAGTTTCAAAATGCCATTCATTAAACATTTGGCTTCATGTGCTCCTACTGTTGTTTCTTGGAACATGAATATGTTTGGCTTATATTTATCAACTACCCACCTTATGGATCTCTTCTTATAGGAAGGGGTAAACCCACATGTATTTAGGGAAAGCAAGATCATCTCTTACCCTTATAGAGGCCTTTCTTTTGCTAAGGTTCCCAATAATTGCCTTTTTCATTGCTTCTTGTATCTTCTTTTTTGTCGTTGATTGTGCTAAGATTAAGTATCACCTTCTACCTTGACCAAAATGGAAGGTGATTTGTGTTGATCTAGAGTCCAATCCACCTTCAGTCATAACTTGTAATGTCCTCTTCTAACTAAGCATCTGAGTCACCCGTTAACATATTTAATTCCCATAGGTTTGAGTGAGTATCAATGAAAAAGGGAATTGAATGAGGACTATTAATACCGGGAGTAGAAAAGAACATTCCTTCAATTTTATTTGGTCATCATTATATTAAAGAAGGGCATCAGAGCAGATATCATAAAGGATGCGGAGCATGCGGGCCTTATTTCACCTTGCATGCGACACTAGGAAATTAGATTGCATCCATGCAAAAGTTAAGTCATGCAAACCTTAAAAGCTATAAAAGAAGACAAGCGAACCAAAAAGGTATCTATTGTTATTATTCACTTTTGAGATTGGTTTCGAGAGCAACAACAACAGTAGCCGCAACAACAAGTTGGGTTGAGGGCGTGAGCCATCGACTAACAAGTGTTTTCGGCAGCAAAATCTATTTGCCCTAATCACTTATCGGATAGATCATTTAGATCTATCATTTGCACTTCAAGCTATTCATTGATCATCAAAGGTCCAAGACACAGAGGAAAGATTACCACACAAGGCCACGTCTTACTGCTGGGGACGAGTTGGAAACGCCAAGAACAATTCGCCTTGATCTAGAGACTCATCATTTCTTTCGCATGTCACTTCCATTCTCCTCGGAAGGGTCATACTACTATATTGCGTGATCGTCAGGCCATCTCTTGCACATCCGGAGACGATTCCAGCGGAAACGTAGAGAGGAGGGGGCATCATCCATCTAGAGGAAAACAATTCGCTAGTGTCCAAGAAGGGCTTCAAAGTGTTTCATGTATCCACCAAAATATTCAGAGAGACCATACTACATCTGCTAGAATGTCTCAACATCATCCTCCAAGTATTGAAGCATCTACGGGAGGATTATCATCCAGAGAGGGGTGTTTTCCTTGCATGGCCGTCAACCACTAAAGGAGCAACACGTTTTCACCTTGTCTCTTATTGCATGGCATGCATGCTTGTTCCAAATTGCTCAAGTACTCAAGCTATTAATATTGGTACGTCTCTGTAGTTAATTTCATAGTGAATTCAAGTTTATTGTTATTTTGGGGTTTGTGTACACTCTTAATAATGCATGCAAATTGATTTTATCAAACCTAAAGCTACAGCACCTTGAAACTATAACCCAAAACCAGAAACCCTATCAATATAAAGAAGAAACGATCAGTTGGGATATTATAGTGGTATTAGAGCATGTTCTTCACCAGCTGTGGGCTTGAACATGAACAGTAAATGAATCCAAAAGATACTGCTTTTGTGACATATAGAAGAAGAAAGGGCAGGCACACAAAGGATCCAGAGTTAAAAGAGATTACATTGGAAGACACAGATTCAGACATGGACACAACAGGGATATGCTCTGATAGAGGAAAAAGGATCAGGGGAAGATGAAGACAAAATGGCATTTCGGAGTCTAGTTAGTGCCTTAAATGACTTAGCCAAGGGACAAAAAGAGATGTTACATGCTGTAAACAGGTTGGTTATTAAACCAGAGCAGAGTCAGAACAATCTACCAATTTCATCTGGAGATAGAGGATCCACCAACAATAGTGGGAGACATGAGTACATTCATATGCAAAACACTCCTCATATATACAATAAGCCTTCCAGACCTGCCATGCCTCAATTTTTGGAAAATGCCACCATGGGGCCAATCATACCAGTTGAACTAAGTGAACCATTTGGGGCATATCTACAGGAATACAGGGATTTGGGAGATGAGTTCCACTCAGTTATGTCATTTTCAAACTTTTGCAATATGAAAAGCAGGAACCGACCAAGAAATTTTAACAGAGGGTTTACTCAGAACTATGAATTGCAAAAGACAGTAGGAAGGTTGACCATTACCAATTTTGATGAATCTCGTGGTTGTCTAGTGAGAATATGGGTCCAGAAGTTGGATACTTATTTCCAACTAAACCTTATGATAGAGGTTGATGCCATTAAATTGCCTACATTACATCTGGACAAAGAGGCTCATGAGTGATGGTACCATGGGTTAGTGACACTAGGTCACAACACCGTCACTTCATACAGTGACTTCACACAGAAGCTCATGGAGCGGTTTGATAAGATGGACCTTGAGATACATTTCAGAGAGCTAGCTCAACTCAAGTAGACCGGTAGTGCCGAGGCCTTCATCTCAGAGTTTCAGAGACTGGCAGTTATGGTGACCGATGTATCCAAGAGCAGATTGGTTATGCTATTTACAGAAGCTTTGACTTAGACTTTACGTGGGTGGGTGAAAACCTACAAACCATCCACTTTACACGATGCCATTAGTAGAACCCGAGGCTTACAAGATTCGGTTCCCAAGAACAGATTACTGGTTAAGACAAATTTCCCAATTAAAGATAAAGATAGGAAACCTTTCCAGCAAGAGTGGCTGAAGAAAAGTTGGATGGATGAAGACACTAGGAAGGAACTCAGAAGAAAGAAATTATGCTTCACTTGTCAGGAACCATGGGTCCCAAGTCATAGGTGCGCAGGGAAAGCTAAAGCACACTATATAGAAGTCTACTCAAATAGTGAAGAAGATGAGGATGAGCTTGAATAGGGAGCAATTGAGGAGCTTAGAGCAGCACAGGAGGAGTCACTCTAGGGAGAGCCCAAGGGTGGAGTTATTGCTACATTGTCGGGAGTACCCATATTTCATACTCTTTGAGTCAGAGGAGTAGTACATGGCCATAGGGTAGGAGTGTTGATTGATGGTGGGGCAACCCACAACTTTATAGATGCTGCATGGGTGGCTAGGCGAGGTATCTAGACAGGGGAATTCGAAGGGTTCACAGTAGCAATAGCATGCAATAACAACATGGAGTGCAACCATTGGGTTCCCAAACTAAATGTCACTCTAGGAAACTATAATATGGCAGGTTCCTTTTATGTGGTCAATGTAGCAGATACAAATGTAGTACTAGGGGTTCAATGGCTCTATTTTATAGGACCATGGAAATGGAATTCCAGGGATAGGATGAAAAGAAAGCAGTCTTGAGTGGCATGAACACTTACTTCCCCAAGCCAATATCATCACAAAGGATGGAGGCAATGCTCAGACAGGGAGACGTAGAGTGGTTAGCCAAATGTTTTGTCACTTTTAAGAAACATCCAGATAACAAGACACAGCATCGAGCAGATATACATGCATTGCTACAAAAGCATGAGAAGGTATTCAGAGATCTTCCAGCAGGTCGACCGCCTGACATAGGGTTCGAGGATATCATTGAGTTAGAGGAGGGAACACAGGCAGTTATCACCACTCCATACATACATCCCAAAAGGTATAAAGATGAGATAGAAAAAGCAATAAAAGAATTACTGGAGTTAGGTTATATACGACCAAGTTCTATCCCATTTGCATCATTAATGGTATTGGTAAAAAAGAAAGATGGCACATTACAAATGTGTATCAATTACAGGGTCCTCAACAAGAAAACTATCAAGAACAAGTACCCCATTCCTAGAATTGATGACTTGATGGATGAATTACAGGGGGGAAAGTATTTCTCAAAAATTGACCTCTGATTAGGGTATCATCAGATTCGAGTAAGGGATCAAGATATTGCAAAAACAAGTTTTCATTGCCACTTTGGTCATTATTAATTCTTAGTCATGCCTTTTGGACTCACAAATGCACTAACTTTTCAATCTTGCATGAACCACACCTTCAAGGCTCAGTTGCGTAAGTTTTTACTTGTGTTCTTTGATGACATTTTAATATACAATAAAACTTGGGAAGAACATTTGAGACACCTAGATGAAGTACTAGGAATTCTAGAAGAACAATCCCTACATGCCAAAATGTCTAAATATGAGTTTAGTATGCAATAAATGCTATATCTAGGGCATGTAACAAGTACAAATGGAGAACAGGTTCATACGTAAAACATTAGAGCTATTTTGGATTGGCCTACACCAAAAAATTTAACCGAATTGAAGGGATTTTTGGGCCTTTGCTCTTATTACAGGAGGTATGTTAAAGGGTTTTCATAGTTGACATCACCCGTCACAGATGTTACAAAGAAAGGGGCATTCACCTGGACAGAAGGGGCACAACAGGCATTTGAAAAGATGAAAAAGATTATGAGCTCATGTCCTGTTTTGGCATTAACTGACTTTACTCAGCCATTCATAGTAGAGTGTGATGCTTCAGGGGAAGGAATAGGGGCAGTACTGATACAGAACCACCACCTGATCCCCTTTGAAAGTAGAAAAATTACAGATTATGAATGCCACTACTCTATATATGACAAGGGAATGCTAGCAATCTTACATGCCTTAACAAAATTCAAGCAGTATTTGGTAGGAAACAAGTTTAAAATTAAGACAGATCACAACAACCTCAAATACTTCTTAGAACAAAAAGAGTTAAATGAAAGACAACATAAATGGGTCAGCAAGTTCCAAGCTTATGACTTTTAGATCAAATATGTTAAGGGGAAGAACAATGTTGTAGTAGATGCATTATCTACACGAGCAGTCTCTTTATCACTCATGAGTATATCTATCGACTGGAGGTCTCATCTCTTGGTTGAATATTCTAAAAATAAATTTACTTGTGAGTTGTTAGACAGACAAATACATGATGACAGATATAGGGTGATCGTTGACATCATTTAATACAAGAATATGATCTACCTAGTCTTCGGATCAATTTTAAAGAAAAAGGTTGTATAGGCTTCACATGTTTCACCATTATTAGGACATCAAGTTTTGTTGAAAACTTACATATAGATTAGAGAGAGATTCTCATGGAAAGGCCTCAAGGAGGATGTAGTGCAACATGTTCGGGAGTGTAGTACTTACTGGTAGAATAAAGTTGAACACACTCATTCGATAGGGTTACTTCAGCCATTACCCATACCTGAGCAGAAATGGGAAAGCATCTCGATGGATTTCATTACAGGTTTTCCCAAGGTACAAGGATGAGATTGCTTATATGTGGTAGTAGACAGGATGACGAAATTTGCTCATTTCTTTGATTCCTTTTGATTATTCCACATCATAGGTAGCAGAGTTGTTTTTTCGAGAGGTTTTCAGACTACACGGACTACCTAAGACTATTGTTAGTGACCGAGACAGTAAATTCACCAGTGCCCTCTGGCAAGAGCTTTTCAGATTAGAAGGGACAAAATTAGCTACTAGCACAAGTTATCATCCTCAGAGTGACAAACAGACAAAAATAGTCAACAAATGGATTGAGGGGTATTTAAGAAATTATGTAGCAGAGCATCAAAGGACATGGATTAAATCATAGTTACATATATCGGCGATATCGCGAGTCATCCCCCTTGGCGATATATCGCCACTAAAAAATTGCGATATTTTCGACATTTTGAATATATTGCGATATATTCAATATGTCGCGATATATTGGGAATATATCGGGACATTTTGGAAAATATCGTCCTGCTAAAAAAATTTGCATGAAATTTGAAAAACAAATTCATGGGTTAATTTTTTGGCAGTGTTATTGAAACTAAATATATTAAATTCTTGAAGTAATAAATGGTAGTATTAAATTCTTAAAGTAGAAGTGACATTCTCCTTTACTTTCATTTTCTATCCTTTTACTTAAATTTTAAACATTGCCATTAATTGTTTCAGGATGTTTGAGAGTGGTTCCAACCTCACTGAACTTCATATGCAAAAAGTAGAATTTTAGATCTTATTTAGAATTCAAGAGACTTAATAGTTTTCAGGGTTTCAAGATTTCAACAATTCCACTGGATTTTATCAAGTATGAGGGTATGGGATTGGCATTTAATCAAGCACATCAACCCATCCCTGTACCTTGATGTTGGTGGCATTGACTATTGAAATATTTTATCATGACCTTAATAAAAATGTACCCTTCACTCATTAAACAGGGGAAGTTTCATCAAAATTGTAGAGTAGTTGGACCTTCCACCATAGCTTAAGTAGTTGGAGCTTCCAATTTGACGCCTAACTCATCCAAAGCACCTACAAGACCCCCTACTGCTTCCAGAGGAAGAGTGGTGCTCCTTGCCTATAAAAGGGGTAGAGGGGATTGATGATTCCTACTATTTATCATTGTATTATGTAGTATCTAGATGCCTCATGAGTCATGATGATTAATTTCTTGAGAGACATTTATTTTGATCATTTGATGTGATTTTCTATCATTTCATCAAGAACATATTTCAATATTTTCAGTTTATAACTTTATAGTCGATATGTGATCATGATCTACCATTTGACATCTTATGCATCTTATATATTAGTTGTATTTTCATATTTATGTAGCAATGTGTTTAGTTGATGTTGCTGTTGCTTTAGATGTTAAAAAAATTGAAAAAAATGGTTATTTTTGTATTTTTTTGATGCTTTACAACATTTGCCGATATTTTCTGATATTTTCGCCGTTGTTGCCGATAAGTTACATTTCGGATCCTCGGCGATATATTCGTTGACAAGATATATGTAACTATGGATTAAATGGCTACATTTGGGGGAGTACCGCTATATTACCACACACTATATGTCTTTTGGATGACTTGTTTCAAGGTTGTATATGGCTATGAGGCACTAAACTTTGCAGATAACAAACTACCTAAGGCAAAAGATTGGATACAGGACAATCACAATATTCTCAAGGTAGTGAAAGAGAATTTACAGACAACATAGAACCAACAAAAATTGTATGCAGACAAACATAGGGTTGAACGCAGTTTTGATGTAGGAGACTTGGTAGACTTGCTACTACAACCTTATATACAATCTTCACTCAAGAAAAAGGGGCAGAGAAACTGAAGCCTCGCTTCTATGGTCCTTACAAAGTAGTCAGAAAGGCTGGGGAGGTGGCTTATGAACTCGAGCTTCCTGAGGAAAGTAAAATCAATTATGTATTTCATGTATCAAATCTCAAGAAAATAGCGGGGCAACACATCGCTCCATAGTGAATTCAAGTTTATTGTTATTTTGGGGTTTGTGTACACTCTTAATATTACATGCAAATTGATTTTATCAAACCTAAAGCTACAACACCCTGAAACTATAAACGAAAACCATAAACCCTATCAATCTAAAGAAGCAAATATCAGTTGGGATATTACATAACTTAACTTCCTATCAACTTCTAGTTGCAAATCTAAGGGAGTATTTTTTCTTCTTGCTCGATGCACGTTCCTCATCTAAAGTACATGAGTATGTAAGAGTGTCTGCCTCATGGGTTCGAGCTACCACCTCTTCTGGATTCATGTAATTTAAGGCTTTTGTAAATGGTGGATTCCATTTCCATTTCATTTTCGTTATGGATCTTACATCTATGAGTCCTTGTATTCTCTAAGTTGGGCTCTATTCTTGATTCCTTTACCCCCATTTCCTTAAGGAAGTTCCTTACATTTTGATACTTTAGGGTAGGTCCTTTCTTTTTATCTATATTCCTCATAAATGCATTGTTAAGAAAAAATCTTCGTCTAGTTTCTTAGGGGGTTCTAGTTTTCCCCCCTTGCGAGCAAAAACCATCTTCATTTCTCTTATTTTAAATTAAAAACTTCGATGTTTTTACTGAGAGATTTCTTTTCCTTGGCACTGTCCATTGTTTAATGGTTTGGTTAACATAGGTCTAGAAGAAATTTCTTCAACACCTTCTTTGTTTACCTTCTTGTTTCCCTTTGTAGAGGTAAAAATACTCAATAATTCAATGTTCCTTTCTTTATAGGCCTTGGTTTCTTCCCTAGCCTCTTTTGACCTATCCCTATAACTTTGAGGCATTTTATTTTATGTGGCTATAGTCCTTGCATGTGGTGTTCTTGAAGTTGGTCTATACATAGTTTATTTGCTGTTGGTAATTCCATCTCTCAACCTCTATGTCCATGGTATTGTGTAATGTTCCCTAAAAATGACATGCATGCAAAGCTCAGAAGTGACATGCATGCAAACCCTAAAAGTGAGATGCCTGCAAACCCTAAAAATGACATGTATGCAAACCCTAAAAGTGACATACATGACATCTAAGCATTATTTAATGATGCATGCACCCAATTAAGCCTCCATGCGCATGCATGCAAGTCAACTGCAAATTAGAAGTTAAAGTGACCTAATTAGGTCAAAGATTAGGTTTTGCGCAGTTGAACTTTATAAATAGAAAATAAAGCGAGAGGAGACGAGACTTTTGATTATGATTATTTTGTGAGCTCTTGGATAGCAGCACAGCGTGCAGCACAGCAGTTGGGGTTGGAGACGAAGTCTTCAGCTAACAGGATTTCGGCAGTGAAACATCTGTCCTAGTCTTATTCCGGTCAATGCAAGAGGATAGATCATTCAGTTCTATCAACGTACTTGAAAACAATAAAGATTGTTCAAGGGAAAGAAAAAGAAGACATCAAGATTCGAGAGGATCTAGGGCAAAGATTCAAAGCATATACAGCTGCATATTCAGTTTGTGAAGGGCATCTATATCAAATATTGAGCAGCATATATCATCACCAGTTAAGGGCACATCTATCCAATATTCAGGACAACGAATCCACTCTCAACAATTTCTTGATCTACTAAGGGCGTGAGCATCAAACTTCATGGAAGAAGGTGTTGCCCACCTATTTCGACTAGGTGGCAACTCCATGTACATGAAGATGTACATAGTTGTACAAGTTGTACCTTGGAAAAATCTGAGGATTTTTCACTTCTGCAGGGCAATTGCCCCTTTGTAAAACGAAATGTCCGCTCCCCTGCGTGGGAAAATTAATGTAATTATATGTACTAGTATGGGTCATATGATATGGATGCCACACCATGGAATTGGTTGTTAGGGAAGTCCCCTCATCGAGTGTTTTTTCCCTTTCCAATTGATCTTGTTGTATAAACGATTTTAATTGGTTTGTTTTTTCACTCAAAATCCTCCAAAGTGGTGACAGGCGTTCTAGCAGTCAAGTCCATGGGGTGGCTAAGGTTTCAAATGTTATTCATGACCATGCTAGACATTTTTCTAGAGTCTTGCGGAGTTTCGTTATGTTGTTGTATTTTATTATTTTTTTTCCAGTTAATTAATTTCACCCCTTGGTGGTTAATTAACTGAGTTTTGATGTAATAATGTAATTGCTCAAGCATGGCATTTTGTAATAGGGGCTATGAATGTAAAGTAAAATTGCTATGAAACCCCCTAAGCCACTGCTTCGAGTCCCATGTCATTCTGACAAGGGGTTGAGGAGATAGACCATTTTTGTCTAAGCAATGTCTATCTCCCCTAGGGAAATTAATTAATTTCCCTAAGTCAAAAATTTAAATTATTTGATTTTGAAGGAAAAAATCAAATAAGGCCATGGTAATTAAGTTTGGGGGATGGCTAAGCATAGCCAAAATTTCATTTAAATAAACCCCCCATGGTCAAAATAAATGTCTGAAGATCTCCTAAGTGGGGCGTCCCTTTTGTCTTAATAAAATAAAAAGATTAAAAAATTAAAGATCAAAAGTTAAAAATTAAAAAATTAAAACATTAAAAATAAAAAGATAAAATAAAAATATAAGATTAAAACTTAAAAATAAAAGATAGTAATTAAAAAATAAAAGAATAAAAAGATAGAAATTTAAAAATAAAAGATCAAAAATTTAAAAAATTTAAAAATAAAATAGAAAATAGAAAATCAAAAGATTAAAAATTAAAAATAAAAGATAAAAGATTAAAGATTATATAAAAGATTAAAAATGAAAGATAAAATTAAAAATTAAAAAAGATAAAAACGAAAAAGTAAAAGATTAAAAGTTAAAATTAAAATAAAAGATAAAAGATAAAAAATAAAAGAATACAAAGATAAAAAAGATTAAAGATAAAAATTAAAATAATAAAAATTAAAATTTGAGTCAAAGGGAGCCCCCACTTGGTCAAAAACCCTAGATCTAAGGGTGGAGAATGATTAAGACATGGATCAAGCACTCAAGCCATGGATTAAAAAGCAATCTAAGGGTGTAGATTGGTTGAGAGTGGTAAAAAGTCAAATACCTAGATCTAGTGGTGGAGATCTAATCTACATCTAGATCTAATCTTGGCCATTGATCTTCGAGGGGTTGGGGTCTTCCTCAACTATATAATGAGGGTCTCACTCCCTCATTTGACAGGCTCTCTCATGCTATTGTTATGCTGCCGGATTATTTCTCCGCTATCTTCTCAAGCTCTCT
>LPNX010407327.1:390908-441501 GCA_001517045.1 Pseudotsuga menziesii | reverse complement strand
GAATCCATCATCTTTCTCTATTAGCGAGTTTATACCGTTTTTATTAGTGAGCTTTATACAGTTTTTCGAAGTGTAGTGTTGTCCAAAATATTGTTTCTTTGAAATTGATGATGATATGATCAGAAACCCAAAATATTGTTTCTTTGAAATATATGATGATATGATATTCCAAATTGCAATTTTTTTTTGAGATGTGAATTTTTATAATTTTTAGGTTTTTTTCCAATATTATAATTTTTAGGTTTTTTCCAATATTATTTTTTGAGATGTGAATTTTACCATGGGTCTTGAGCCTAGTTAGATCACCTTTTTTACATAAACAAGCCTAGACTTGGCCTAGTGGCAAAAGAACCTTCACTTTGGCATCTCCTTCAGATGAAAATAGAAACTCTGGGCAGGGTTCAGAGATGTTGAACTTATCCTTTGGGCAGTCTGTAAGGAAGAGTACCCATCCTCTGTCCAACAAAAGTGGCAATTCAAGAACAGATAGACTGGCTACTAGTCTCCAATGCGGCCTTCATGTTTTTGATATCCACCAACAAAGTTCAGCTGTAAGAAAATCTTCTGCAAGATTCTCTTTCCAAACTTTAAACCTCAAGACGCCAACTCAGCTTCTTAATAAAGTTGATAAAAGTGTAGAGACCTCTCCAAAGAAGGAATCCTTTGCAGCAACATCTCTAATCTCAGAGATGCGTGCATCTTGTGGAAGACTTGATATTGTTGAGGCAAATTCCTTCAAGGACATAGAAGACATGCAAGATAAGTCCCAATGGCAGTTAATGCCTCTTGAAAAAACAAGAAGTTCAAAAGGACCTAGGCATGAACTTAATCAAGTAAGTATCTAACCATCTTGGAGAAGTATCTTGGTTATTTCTATGGTAGATCCATACCGAAATTTTGTCTAACTTACTTACCCTTTCGAGTCAACAAGTCTAGTCAGACAGATGGCTCTTCATGGGGACCAACAAGGCTTGTTCTGGATTACAAACTCACATGGGATAAACATGCCTAGCTAGACATACTAATCCCCCTAGGATCAATAGGCCTCGCCTCACTTACTATCCCTTTCGGGCCAACAAGCCTAGCCATAATTACCCTACTCTAGGTTGAGCTACCACCACTACATCGTGTTAGATTTTTATCATTTAGAGAATATGATCTTAGGATCTTATCTAAGAGAATAACATGCACACCAATAATCACAAGAGACAAGAGACAAGAGACACAAATATTTTTCCTCAGGGAAACCATAAAGGAGAAAACCTCGCAAATTTCTCAGAGATAGAATGAGCACCAATGGAAAAAGTAAAACCCAAAAACACATAGATGATCTTTGACATCCGATCTCTCTCTCACTTGTGCGAGCTCCTTCTCTCTCACTCATGCGCTACCGTTAGGTGAGTGTGTGTAAAAAATACAGAGGCTCACTCTCCATTTATACTACTTTTCCACTTGACAATTACTTACTAGGGCTGACTTCTCTAGGAGATTCTAATAACCCTAGTACCCCTCAATTGTAGGGACTATTTCCCCGACTTACAAAGGAGGGTTAACCTTATTGAATTTACATGACTTTATTATATTAATGACTCTCCCAATCAGAACATCAGGGTACAATGAAATAAAATATAAGATATACAAGTGAATGCATTCCAAAGTTACAAATACATCAACACTCCCTCTTAAGTAGGAAGGTATTCTCTTGACACAATTCATCAGCACAAGTCTTCATCACAGGATCATCATCAAAGTTGGATCATCATCAAACTAGATCATCATCATCATCAAAGATGGATCATTGTCAAAGTTGTATCATCATCACTAGATCATCATCACTGGATCATCATTTCTCCTGTTATCTCGAGCAAATTGTGTTATCTCTCAATTCTACTCGTCATAGGAAGTTCTACAGAGCCAACCCTTTTTCATGCTGGTTGTAGGCCTAGTATCCATGTAGTTCTTCATCTTCTTCAGCACTTATATTTGACCATGGGAGGCCCAGCCTGCCACCATGTCAGAAAGACCCAACACTCACATCTGACCATGGGGGGAAGTCATCTCACATCCATGTTAGAAAGGCTCAGCACTCACATTTGACCATGGGGGAACACATCCTTCATCCATGTCAGAAAGGCTCAACACTCACATCTGACCATGGGGGGAACACATCCCACATCCAAGTTAGAAAAGCTCAGCACTCACATCTGGCCATGGGAGGAACACATCCAACATCCATGTTAGAAAGGCTCTACACTTACATCTAACCATGGAATTCACACATCCAACATCCATGTTAGAAAGGCCCTACACTTACATCTTACCATGGGAGGAACACATCCAACATCCATGTCAGAAAGTATCTGCACTTACATATGACCATGGGAGGAACACATCTAGCATCCATGTCAAAAACCCTCTACACTTACATCTTACCATGGGAGGAACACATCCAGCATCCATGTGAGAAAGGATCTGCACTTACATCTCACCATGGGAGGAACACATACATCATCCATGTCAGAAAGGATCTGCACTTACATCTGACCATGGGATGAACACATCCAACATCCATGTCAGAAAGGCTCTATACTTACATCTGAACATGGGAGGAACACATCTAGCATCCATGTCAGAAAGGCTCTGCACTTACATCTGACCATGGGAGGAACACATCCAACATCCATGTTAGAAAGGCTTTGCATTACATCTGACCATGGGAGGAACACATCCTACCACCATGTCATAAGGGCTCTGCACTTACATCTGACCATTGGAGGAACACATCCTACCACCATGTCAGAAGGGCTCAACACTTACTTTCGACCATGGGAGGCTTAGCCTGCCACCATGTGAGAAGGGCTCATGGACTTATCACTTCTCCTTGGAGGGAACCTTGATCTAGAGAACACCAAGCGTCTTTCTGAAGTATTCAAAATTCACTTTGGCCATTTCTAGCATAGAATCACATTAGGGATGATTACGTCCAAGGATAACCTACAAGCTTCGCAAGGACTGGTTACATTCGAGGACAACCTACAAGACCGTTTACGTCTGAGAAAGCTACAAGCTTCGCCAAGATTTTCTTCTCAGACAACCTCTCTCATCGGCTATGCTAGAACTCCCTCTTTTGAGAGGTCTCGATCTGGACCATAAACTAGAGCTTCATTGCTCCTCTGTCCCAAGTAGTCAAGCAAGTGGCAACATATTTTTCCTTTGTTGTACTCAACGCCATGGAGGACTCCTTCATGCTAAAACAAGAGATCACTCCTGATCCCATACTGAAGCAGGCTGCATCACCCCGAAGTGTTGTTCCTATCAATGGCACTACCAATCCAAATCCACATAACCCTCTAGGTTAATCTTCTGATTCACTTCATACTTGAGCCCATAGTCAACTGTACCCTTTAGGTACCTCGCTGCATGCTTTGCAACCATCAGGTGAACATGTCTTAGATTCGTCAGGAGTTGGCTCAATATTTTCACAGCAAAGCAAATATCTTGCCTCATATTCGTTAGGTACATCAAGGACCCAATCATCTGATGATACATTGTAGCATCAACCAATTATGATGAAAAATCACTCAATAGCTTCAAGTTCGATGCCATAGGTGTGGCCATGTCCTTGCAGTCCATCATCCCGAGCCTTTTCTAGATCTCTACAACATACTTCCCTTGTCCAAGGAAGATTCCATCCGCACTCTGCCACACCTCCATCCCTGGAAAGTAGAGCATCATACCCAAGTCCTTTATCTCAAATTCAACGCTCTTCTCCTCCTAATAATGATCTTAATCCCCAATCCCCTTCACGCTTGTAACCCATCAAGTTTCAATTCCATTCATGTTTGTCCTTTTGAATTTACAACATCCTCCTAGGACCTTGACCCTCCCCCACCCCCTCTCAACTATTAACCATACTCACTCAAACTTACGATGTCAATACCCCAAATTTCAGAAAAAATTTAAAATTTTTACAAAGCATGTAATTCTTTAAAATTACAGTTAACTAATTACGAATTTAGTTATATGTTACCAACTTAATATTTTAATTATCTATTGGTTGTGTTTAGTGATAGAATAGTTCTTTTTAGTTTACTGACTTGTTTCCTTTTTGCGACCACAAGGTGGGCTGTCATGTAAAAACGGGGCTTACTTAGCTTTCGAGCTAATGCAAAACGTTTTCCTATTCTTACAGACTACAAGTAAGAAGTTCGGTTGCAGCTTGTCGAAATTCTGAAGTTTAAAAAAAAAAAATACAAGTACGTCTCAAAAATAAAAGTTCAGTAGGAAGATAAATACTTAAACAGTTTTCAATGCTTACTGAGGTAAATTCAATAACTGTCCATCTTTCTAGTGGGAGTAACTTTATGATTCTTAAAGATTACTGTATTATTTGATATTTATCTAAGATTTCAAGTGTTAAAAGACCTGAATTAAACTCTTTGAAAAATTAGAGTGGAAAAAGGCAGAGTTATAGAATTTACAGTTTACTTTCCAAGAGCACACATACATTTACATCGTAATGTATATTAATAGGGGTTTACGTATTACTGTTTCCATTTTCAAATTTTGAAGTTTAATGGAATTACAACTTTATTTCAAACTACCCTTTGGAAAATATATACTCAATCTGAAGCACAAGTTTTAATTACACAAAAACTGTTCCAAAACTAAAGTTTATTTTTAGTCTTACTGTAAACAGGTTTTTATTCTATTTCTTCCATATTAAATAAGAGAGCCTGTCCTTAGTGGCTAATATCTTAAAAGAATGTATAACATAATCGTTTAATGGTCTAACATTTATGTTGGTAATTTTTTTAAATAAGATATTAGAAGCTTATCCCTTGTATGTTACAATTTCTTGGTTAAGAACCTCTATTCTAGGCAAAACAATCATCAAGGTAATTGTTATTATTATTATTTTTTTTTATTACTTACCAACTTCTATTCTTAGATAATTATGACAAGACCAAAGGGGTTAACATTACTATCAGTACACTTATCATGGTCGATTCTATAACACTCTTAATATCCAACATTAGTGTATTCTATAATTAAAATATAGATGTTGGGTGAATACTTGTATAAGTATTTTTCTTATTTAAACATAGGTATTATGCTTTCTTTCTACAACAAATTACAAAAATTATTTCATTTAAGATTGAAGAGTTGAATGACAAAATAGTCATTCACCTGGATGGAAAGGTCATGAAAATAAGATCACGTCATAACAAGTTAAGGATTTAACTCTAAAGATAAACTCTTATAAACCTTTATTTCATACATCCCAAGCTTGTATATTAGGTTATGTCATGCACTTATCACCCTTGATGGAGTATAACCTTTGATCAAATGGTTTATTAGGTAAGAAAACATGTTATGAAGTTCTAAGCTATATTGCTAGCTATACTCATGATGAACATAGAATTTAAACATGATTTTATTGCATGAGTGATGATATATCATAATGTATTATAATGAGTTGTTATAGTTTCACGTCGGTGTAAGATATATAGTATAGTTTACGTGTTGACAAATTTCTTATGATTATGCTCCAATGATAGGTTGACTTCGGCTGGGACTATAGTATAACCTTCAAGACAGCCAAATGATTGCCAATATTGTTTCTCGTCATTTGCTCGTCGATGACTATGGAAAAATACCCACCGGGAGAAAATAATTTGCATGGAGACGTGTCTTCGTTTTGGCCAAGCATCGTAAGATTTAAAAGGGTCATCCCCAACCCTAGCTCATTGTCTTTCCTTGCCTTCGGGCTCTCGTTAATCTTCTACGAAATAAGCGGCTGCTCTGTCACTTGTGTAGTGCTGCGACTGTCTTTGGCCTAATCCTCCCTAGTTAGCTTGCCCAAATGCACAATAGTGAAGGCCGTGTCATACGTTACTTGTTCTCCTTTATATTTCCGTTGCTTCATCAACTTAAACCCGAACCCTTGACTGTAACAGCCCATACTCTTCTCCTTCAATTTATCAAATCAGGAGTGGTTCCTCCTTTCAGAGTATTGTGGCTTGAGTTTCCTCGTATACTGTGTGCTGTCTGGAAAAGAGTAGGAGCACGGTTTTAGGGTTTTTACCTTGTCAGTCCAATAACTGGGGTTCTCCGCTGTCAGTGGTTAAAGGAGTGTTGTAACATCGTTTCCCTTACAGCTGTATGATAGACTTCTTACTCGAGCTGGTCGCTGGTCACTACATTGTTGGTTAACGAATTTTAAGCACAGAGGTAAGAATATCATTTGTTTCTTTTATTGTTATTGTACAATTCCTTATTTATAGAAAAATAAAACTGTTCTTATTTAATATATAATGTATTAACAGTCAGATGCATGATGAACTTGCAGGTATAACCTGTCTCATCCTCTCTGCTTAGCGAGTACATGGTTACAGCGACTTGAAGGTCACGGTAAGCCCTGGACTTTTCCATGGATATCCCATCTTGTTCAAGCCGTCATGGAAGGTTAAGGGTTGGTCGTTGTGGCTTGAAAGGCCCTCATGGGTTTTGGTTGTTTTGCTTCACTCTTTTTCAAATTTTTATTAAGACCCTTGCTTACTGCAGGGCTCTCCGGATTTGGCCGTGAGTGTACATTTTGTTTTGTATAAAAATACTGTGTTTAAAGTAAAAGAACAGGCTGTAAATCCTTCCTATGTAAATTTTCAGTACGGCCGTGAGTTATTATTACTGAACTGGATTTTGCAGTTATTACTTTTGTATATTCTAGATGAATAGGGTGTTTACCCTAATTTTTGACAGTGAAGAAAAATAACTACGTTCTTTTTTAAATTACAGTTAAGTGGTACTGCGCTTCTGCAATGTAAGGGTTACTAGATATTTTTATAATATAAAGTGAATCTCAATAGACAAGCATCCTGCCATTCTGTTATTTAATTCCTGCTCAAATATACGTTTGATTTTTTTTTACTGTTAATAATATCATTAGGGTTTCTATACCTCATTTTAAAAAAATGACTTTCTTGTTAATAAGAACTGTAAGTATTGATATATAGTTTATACCCTTCAATAATATAGGTTTTTTTTTATGTTTTCCTTTTTACTATAATTTTAGGTACTGTCAGTATACTTGGAGCACATACAGTATAATTAGTTATGGGTTGTACTTAAAGTAATAATAACACTACTTTATGTTAAAAATAATAATATTCCTATAATGCATAAAATAAAAAGTATATTATTACTAATATAATAACTATATTATCTTTCTTAAGAGTACTAATGCCTCTATGTTAATATCCTTAGTTTATTTTATAAGCACATCGAAAGGTAGCACTTTATTGTTTAAATCCTGTGCAATTTATGCTAATACTATCTATGTTCTTTTTGTATTTAGTTTGTCTTATTAGTTAAGATATTTATTTATATACAAAGAATTTAATTAATTCTATCTAGAGTCTATCTCATAAACCTAGATAGTAACATTCATTCACACTTTAAGAAAGATAGATTAACAGCTCTGGTAACTGTTTGAGCTCATTCCAAATAAAAGGGAAGAAAAAAATAATGAAATGATTACATCACTAAACTTACTTAAAATATGGACCAAATTGGTTCGAGAGTAGGATTTAATCATTATTTAACTATTCCTACTTTTAGTTTGTTATTAGACATATAATAGTGAAATTATTCTAATCTGGAAGAAAGAAAATGTATGGTTTAACAGTAGATAAATCTAATATAACCCTACTCTAGAGGGATTATTATACTCTTCTATTGGTTTTTTAAAAATAATAGAATTACTGAAAGTAACATACTGTACACGGAAATAGTTTTATCTATGAGCACATGCTAATGTCAGTAAAACAAATACCTCTTCTGAATATAGATAAAGAATCAATCTACTATTCTACATTCCCATCATATCATCCTTATTTATAATTTCACCCCTGTGCTGGAGTACGGTCTGGTAAACCCAGATGAGGAAAAACACAGTGGGTTCTTATTTTTCATCAACAGATTCTATTACTGATAAAAAAAAACCATTTACATCACTAAACCATCTAAATATTTATATCATAAACTACTAGCATAACATTCAACCATTCACAGTGATTAAAACAAAGACAGATAGGTGACAGAACCTATTTAAACTTGGACAACAACAGCAATGGGAGGCTGTTCGTCCCTAACAACTCCTGGAGAGCACTCAAACAGTGACTCCTCAGGACCCCCGAGCTTGCTCTGGTCTCCCTGGCTGGAACTAGGTGCAGCAATAGTCAAATACCAGTATTCAAACTTAGTATCAAATCTGAACTTATCAGTAAGTTATTTCAGCTAACAAGCTGTAGTAAACCAAGTTACTGCAGCATTCCTCTCAGAACAACTTCCTTACTTTTTTCCCCTTTTTCCCCGAATGAATTTCCTGAATAGAATTCCACCTGAATGATTATTCTCTGGAAATAACTGAGCAACCTTAGCTCTATTCATTGGGTACTTTTAAAATATTGCCTAGGTCGTTTTGGGTTAGTTGTCATTTAATAAGCCACCTGCTCTGATCCCACTTTCTTGGGGGATCATGACCCCAATTGTAGGTAAGTTACCACCTGCAACTTAGGAAGTGTTTGAGGATGCTGCCACTTGTCTTTTTCCCTCCACCTAGTTCCATCCACCAGTTTGACCAGTAACCTCTTATTAACAGCTCTCCCAATGCTGTTGTCTCCACTTTTTATTTATTAATAATAAAATATTCATAATTACATTCCATTTCTTTTGACCCTGCTGAGTCATCAATTCCTACTTTACATTAAATTTAACATAATGTCTCAGGAATATAATTAAAACAATTAACATTATTTTACAAAATTGGGGTATGTGACATACACACCCCCTTAAAATGTAACATCGTCCTCGATGTTACTTATTCTTCATCCTCTGCAGCCTCTTGGAACAGATTCGGGTATGCCTCCTGCATCTTACTTTCCAGTTTCCAGGTAGCCTCTTCAGGACTAAGGTGCTTCCATTGCACCTTCACATGTCCAATGGTGCGGTTCCGCAGAGTAATTTCCCTCCTCCTAAGGATACAGTCCGGTTCCACCAGAATTTATCCTTCTGGTTCCACCTGTACAACATTCCAATCAACCACATGAGTAGCATCATGAACATACTTTTTCAAAACATAGATGTGAAAAACATTATGCACTTTCAAGTTAGGTGGTAACGCTAACTGATATGCAACTTGACCAATTCTAGATAAAATTTCAAACGGATCATAGTAGCGTGGTGCTAGCTTTGCACAACTTCCCAGTATTAGAGAGATTTTCTTTGGTCTTACCTTTATAAATACGTGCTCACCTACCTAGAACTCTTTAGGAGTTCTTTTTAAATCTGCTTGGCTCTTTTTCCGATCCTGGGCCACCTTCAAATTTTCCTGCACTTGCTTCACAATTTCTTCCATTTCTTTTAATAATTATGGTCCTAACACTAATCTATCTATTGGCTTATTCCGGGAGATATGAGTGTTGCATTTACGCCCATACAAAATTTCAAATGGACTGAACTTAGCTGATGACTGATAGTTATTATTATATGCAAACTCTGCTAGATGCAAGTAGTCTTCCCACTTACCTAGATGATCTTTAACATACATCCTTAACAGATCTTTCAGCACCTGATTCACTCTTTCAGTCTGTCCATCTGTCTGAGGATGGAAAGAGGTGCTGAAATTCAGTGTTGTATTTAATCCCTTAAACAAGGACTTCCAAAAATTCCCTATGAATTTAGGATCCCTGTCTGAAATGATAACCTTCGGTACTCCATGTAACCAAAAAAAATTCTTTAAGAATATATCAGCTATATTAGCAACCTTGTAAGTAGTTTTGACATGAATGAAATGTGCTGCTTTACTTAACTTGTCAACCACCACCATAATAGAATCATTTTGATTCTGATTTCTGGGCAGTCTAGTAATGAAATCTAAGTTAATCACTTCCCATTTCCAGCTAGGAATGGGTAAAGGTTGCAGCAAACTGGCTGGATGTTGGTGTTCAGTTTTCACTTGTTGACAGTCCAAACATCTAGCAATGTACTCAGCTACTTCATATTTCATATTAGGCCAAAAATATTCTTTTCTTAACATGGTTACAGTCTTTTGGTAACCTGGATGTCCTGAGTAAGGTGTTTTATGGACTTCATCCAGAATCAACAGCTTAACCTTAGGCACATTAGGCACATATAGTTTGTCCTTAAATAATAAAAATCCATCTTTATTTAGACTATAACCTTTTATTAAGCTTTCTGTAGGTTTCTCTTTAGCTGTAACTTGTAATTTTTGATAAATTTCATCCAGTTTTATCCCTTCAGTAAGTTGTTCATTTAAATTAGAAGCATAAGTGCTGATTGCTGCTGTAAAATTCAGCTTTGTGTTTCTGCTTAAAGCATCAGCCACCTTATTTTCCTTGCCCTTTATGTGTTGGATTTCAAAATCATATTGACTCAAGAAGGCTAACCACCTTGCTTGTCTTGCATTTAAGTTAGGCTGATCTAAAAGATATTTCAGTCCTTTATTATCAGTCATTAAAATAAACTTTTTTCCTATTAAATGATGTCGCCACATTTTTAAGGCATGTATAACAGCCGCAAGTTCTAAATCATAAGTTGTGTAATTATTTTCGTGGATTTTAACTTCCTGGACTCATAGGCAATGACATGCCTGTCTTGAGTCAGCACACCGCCTAAGCCATCATTGCAGGCATCTGTGCATACCACGAAATCCTTATTAGGATATGCTATTCTTAGAATAGGTGCACTTGTCAATAAGGTTTTTAATTTCTTAAAACTTTCTTCACATTTTAAGTTCCAATCAAATTTCTTGCCTTTCTTTTGCAAGGAAGTGATCGGATGAACTATTTTTGAAAAGCCTTCAATGAATCTCTGGTAATAACCAGTAATTCCCATGAATGACCTAACATTTGTTACGTCTTTTGGAACTGGCCAATCTTCGATTGCTCAAATCTTTTCAGCATCGACTGAGATCCCTTCCTTAGTCACTACATGACCTAAGTACTGGATTTCATCTTTAAAGAAGTCACACTTGCTAAACTTCGCGAAGAGCTGTTGCTCTCACAACTCTTGTAAAACTATCCTTAGGTGTTCTTTATGTTCTGCTTCAGTTTTAGAGTAAATTAAGATGTCATCGATAAACACGACAACAAATTTATCTAAGTATTTATGGATTATATTATTAACTAAACACATAAAGACAGCTGGGGCGTTGGTAAGCCCAAATGGCATTACGACAAATTCGTAATGTCCATACCTTGTTCTGAAGGCTGCCTTGAAGATATCTTCGTCTTTAATTCTTACCTGAAGATATCCTGACCTCGGGTCTATCTTTGAGAACACCGTAGCTCCACGTAGCTGATCAAATAGATCATCTATGCGGGGAAGCAGATATCTATTTTTAATGGTCATCTTGTTCAGTTGACGGTAGTCTATGCATAGTTGCATAGTTTCGTCTTTCTTTTTGACAAAGATGACCGGTGCTCCCCAAGGGGACACACTAGGTCGAATGTACTTCTTATCTATTAACTCTTTTAATTGGGATTTTAGCTCATTAATTTCTAAAATATTCATATGATACGGAGCCTTCGAGCTAGGTACAGCACCTGGCACCAGCTCAATAGTGAAATCCAGTTCCCTCCTAGGAGGTAATCCTGGAATTTCTTTTGGGAAAACATTAATAAATTCATTTAAAACAGGAATATATTCTATTTTTAACTTATCTATTTTAGACTTACTTGCCTCATCTCTAATAGTTATAGCATAGGATTTACACCCTTTTCTAACTACTCTTTTAAGCTGTAAGGAAGTAATCTGTCTGATTATAGTTTTTCTAGGGATACCCTTAACCGTTACTGGTTGTTCATTACTATTTAAACACATGAAAGTTTTATCATAACAATTTAAAACTACCTTATGCTGCTCTAACCAATCCATTCCAATCAGTAAATCATATGAGTCCAGTGGCAAAACATTAAGCTTGACTATAGTTTTAAATTCATTCATAAGTAAATCACATTCTTTCACAAAACAAGTTACCTTTATTTTTTCCCCAGTGGCTAATTGAACTAACCAGGAGTTATCAAATTTATCAACAGACAATTTACATTTTTCTACCATCTGAGGTGCAATGTAACTAAGACTAGCTCTTGGATCAATTAATATGGTTACAGGGGTTTGATTAATCATACCTTCCACTTCCACCATGGAATTCTGATAGTCAACTTGGCAGTTCTCCAAAGCTGCATTTATTCTGGGCATATTCCTCGCAATTTCTCCAATGGTAATTTCCCCTTGCACAGTGTGAATATTGCTGACTGACTTTTTCCGGTTTGGGTAGACCAAGGCATAGTGCGGGCCATTACATTCCCAGTACTTAACAGGCTCCTTTCGTTCAAAACTCTTAGTGAAATTCCCATGATTGTTTGCAGCTTCCTTGCCCTTAAAGTTATTGGAATTATTGGAAGCACCATTTCTATTTCCCTTGAAATTCTCACTGTTAGAATAATTTTTATTCTTATTATTCTTGAAATTATTCTGGGGTACAAATTCTTTCTTCTTAAACTCAGGCTGATGATTCTTCTTCTTAGCCTTCCAGTTGGCTATGCCTTCTTTCTTCTTGTTTTGCTCAAAATAGAAATTAGCCTTCCGCATGGCTTCCTCCAGAGTCTTCGGGTTATCATACTCAATTCTGTCCTTAATGTGATATGGTAGACAGCTGAGAAACCGCTGCACTTTAGGTTTCTCTTCTACCAAGTAAGGTACATACCTCAGCAAGCTTAAGAATTTACTGTTCAGATCCTTCATAGTCATTAAACCTAACTTCAATTCGTAAAATTCTTTAGCTCTCTCTTCATATTATTGTTCGGACATAAATTTCTTCTTGAAGTACCTTTTAAAGGTACTCTAGTTAACTTCTTTTTCCTTGATACCCTTAACTCTCTTCAGATCTTGCCACCATATGTCTGCTTTTCCGGAAATATTATAGATTGTCATTCTTGCCTTCAGCTGATTTGAATAGTTCTATATATGAAAATACTTCCTCATCCCGGATAACTAGGACTCTGCTTCTTCCCCTTTTTCAGTCTCTCCATTGAAAGTTGGGGGTTTTATCTTTTTAAACTCCCCGGAAATCTCTTCATATGGTCTATACTTCTTCCTTCTGTCATACGACTCAGCCTCACTACTGTCACTAGTAGTGTGGTAGCTTTGTTGTTCACCGAACCCTTCAGATGATGAACTGCTGTCAGTTTTCACCAGCTTCACCGTTTTAGACTTCCTTTGATGACTAGCCTCCTCAGATTCTGATCTTTTGCTCCTTCCTTCAGTTTGGAACTTTTCCATCAAAATTTGGTTCAACTCTTCCTGAGTCTTCAAAATCCTTTCATTGTCCTTCTTGACTGATTCCATTTCAGTCTTCAAATCCTTTATAGTCTGAATTAGCTCTGAGGAGTGAGCAGTTACCTCTTCTAACATAGGTTCCCTGGGCAATTGCCTTGTCTCTGTGTCTGGAGACTCCACCTGAGAATATTCTCCTAATTTCTCCATACATGCCTGTTAAATTTTTCAGAAAAAAAAAAAATTTTGTTCTTTAAATAAAACAGAATATAGGTTAGTACATTATTTTACTATTCTACGGAAACTAGTTGGGCTTACATCAAGGCCTAGTATTTGAACCATGCTCTAATACCACATTCAATACTCCAAATTTCCGAAAAAAATTAAAATTTTTAAAAAACATGTAATTCTTTAAAATTACAGTTAACTAATTACGAATTTAGTTATCTGTTACCAACTTCATATTTTAATTATCTATTGGTTGTGTTTAGTGATAGAATAGTTCTTTTTAGTTTACTGACTTGTTTCCTTTTTGCGACCACAAGGTGGGCTGTCATGCAAAAACTGGGCTTACTTAGCTTTCGAGCTAATGCAGAACATTTTCTTGTTCTTACAGACTACAGGTAAGAAGTTTGGTTGCAGCTTGTCAAAATTCTGAATTTAAAAAAAAAAAAAATACAAGTACATCGCAAAAATAAAAGTTCAGTAGGAAGATAAATACTTAAACAGTTTTCAATGCTTACTGAGGTAAATTCAATAACTGTCCATCTTTCTAGTGGGAGTAACTTTATGGTTCTTAAAGATTACTGTATTATTTGATATTTATCATAGATGTCAAGTGTTAAAAGACCTCAATTAAACTCTTTGCAAAATTAGAGTGGAAAAAGGCAGAGTTATAGAATTTACAGTTTACCTTCCAAGAGCACACATACATTTACATCGTAATGTATATTAATAGGGGTTTATGTATTACTGTTTCCATTTTCAACTTTTGAAGTTTAAGGGAATTACAACTTTATTTCAAACTTCCCTTTGGAAAATATATACTCAATCTGAAGCACAAGTTTTAATTACACAAAAACTGTTCCAAAACTAAAGTTTATTTTTAGTCTTACTGTAAACAGGTTTTTATTCTATTTCTTCCATATTAAATAAGAGGGCCTGTCCTTAGTGGCTACTATCTTAAAAGAATGTATAACATAATCATTTAATGGTCTAACATTTATGTTGGTAATTTCTTTAAATAAGAGATTAGAAGCTTATCCCTTGTATGTTACAATTTCTTGGTTAAGAACCTCTATTCTAGACAAAACAATCATCAAGGTAATTGTTATTTTTTATTATTACTTACCGACTTCTATTCTTAGATAATTATGACAAGACCAAAGGGGTTAAAATTACTATCAGTACACTTATCATGGTCGATTCTATAACACTCTTAATATTCAACATTAGTGTATTCTATAATTAAAATATAGATGTTGGGTGAATACTTGTATAAGTATTTTTCTTATTTAAACATAGGTATTATGCTTTCCTTCTACAACAAATTACAAAACTTATTTCATTTAATATTGAAGAGTTGAATGACAAAATAGTCATTCACCTGTATGGAAAAGTCATGAATAAGATCACGTCATAACAAGTTAAGGATTTAACTCTAAAGATAAACTCTTATAAACCTTTATTTCATACATCCCAAGCTTGTATATAAGGTTATGTCATGCACTTATCACCCTTGATCAAATGGTTTATTAGGTAAGAAAACATGTTACGAAGTTATAAGCTATATTGCTAGCTATACTCATGATGAACATAGAATTTAAACATGATTTTATTGCATGAGTGATGATATATCATAATGTATTATAACGAGTTTTTATAGTTTCACGTCGGTGTAATCTCTATAGTATAGTTTACGTGTTAACAAATTTCTTATTGTTATGCTCCAATGATAGGTTGAATTCGGCTGGGACTATAGAACCTTTGAGACAGCCAAATGATTGCCAATATTGTTTCTCATGATTTGCTCGTCGATGACTATGGAAAAATACCCACCGGGAGCAAATAATTTGCATGGAGACGTGTCTTCATTTTGGCCAAGCATCGTAAGATTTAAAGGGTCATCCCCAACTCGAGCTCATTGCCTTTCTTCACCTTTGGGCTCTCGTCAATCTTCTACGAAATAAGCGGTTTCTCTGTCACCTGTGTAGTGCTGCGATTGTCTTTGGCCTAATCCTCCCTAGTTAGCTTGCCAAAATGCACAATAGTGAAGGCCGTGTCATACGTTACTTGTTCTCCTTTATATTTCCGTTTCTTCATCAACTTAAACATGAACCCTTGACTGTAACAGACCTTACTCTTCTCCTTCAGTTTATCAAATCGGGAGTGGTTCCTCCTTTCAGAGTATTGTGGCTTGAGTTTCCCCATATACTGTGTGCTGTCTAGAAAAGAGTAGCAGCACGGTTTTAGGGTTTTTACCTTATTAGTCCAATAACTGCGGTTCTCTACTGTCAGTGGTTAAAGGAGCGTTGTAACACCATTTCCCTTACAGTTGTATGATAGACTTCTTACTCGAGCTGGTCGCTGGTCGCTGCATTGCTGGTTAACGACTTTTAAGTGCAGAGGTAAGAATATCATTTGTTTCTTTTATTGTTATTGCACAATTCCTTATTTATAGAAAAATAAAATTGTTCTTATTTAATATATAATGTATTAACAATCAGATGCGTGATGAACTTGCAGGTATAACCTGTCTCATCCTCTCTTCTTAGAGAGTACGTGGTTACAGCGACTTGAAGGTCATGGTAATCCCTGGACTTTTCCATGGCTGTCCCATCTTGTTCAAACCTTCATGGAAGTTTAAGGGTTGGTCGTTGCAGCCTGAAAGGCCCTCATGGGTTTTGGTTGTTTTGCTTCACTGTTTTTCAAAGTTTTATTAATACCCTTGCTTACTGCACGGCTCTCCGGCTTCGGCCGTGAGTGTACATTTTGTTTTGTATAAAAATACTGTGTTTAAAGTAAAAGAACAGGTTGTAAATCCTTCCTATGTAAATTTTCAGTACGACTGTGAGTTATTATTACTGAACTGGATGTTGCAATTATTACTTTTGTATATTCTGGATGAATAGGGTCTTTACCCTAATTTTTGATAGTGAAGAAAAATAACTACGTTCTTTTTTAAATTACAGTTAAGTGGTACTGCGCTTCTGCAATGTAAGGGTTACTAGATATTTTTATAATATAAAGTTAAGCTCGATAGACGAGCATCCTGCCATTCTGTTATTTAATTCCTGCTCAAATATACGTTTGATTTTTTTTTAACTCTTAATAATATCATTAGGGTTTCTATACCTGATTTTAAAAAAATGACTTTCTTGTTAATAAGAACTGTAAGTATTGATATATAGTTTATACCCTTCAATAATATAGGTTTTTTTTTATGTTTTCCTTTTTACTATAATTTTAGGTACTGTCAGTATACTTCTAGCATAGACAGTATAATTAGTTCTCGGTTGTACTTAAAGTAATAAGAACACTACTTTATGCTAAAAATAATAATATTTCTATAATGCATAAAATAAAAAATATATTATTACTATTATAATAACTATATTATCTTTCTTAAGAGTACTAATGCCTCTATGTTAATATCCTTAGTTTATTTTATAAACACATCGAAAGATAGCACTTTATTGTTTAAATCCTGTGTAATTTATGCTAATACTATCTATGTTCTTTTTGTATTTAGTTTGTCTTATTAGTTAAGATATTTATTTATATACAAAGAATTTAATTAATTCTATCTAGAGTTTATCTCATAAACCTAGATAGTAACATTCATTCACACTTTAAGAAAGATAGATTAACATCTTTGGTAACTGTTCGAGCTCAGTCGAAATAAAAAGGAAGAAAAAAATAATGAAATGATTACATCACTAAACTTACTTAAAATCTAGACCAGATTGGTTCGACAGTAGGATTTAATCATTATTTAACTATTCCTACTTTTAGTTTGTTATTAGACATATAATAGTGAAATTATTCTAATATGGAAGAAAGAAACTGTATGGTTTAACAGTAGATAAATATAATCTAACCCTACTCTAGAGCGATTATTATACTCTTCTATTGGTTCTTTAAAAATAATAGAATTACTGAAAGTAACATACTGTACAAGAAAATAGTTTTATCTATGAGCACATGCTACTGTCAGTAAAACAAATACCTCTTCTGATAATAGATAAAGAATTAATATACTATTCTACATTCCCATCATATCATCCTTATTTATAATTTCACCCCTGTGCTAGAGTACGGTCTGGTAAACCCAGATGAGGAAAAACATAGTGGGTTCTTATTTTTCATCAACAGATTCTATTACTGATAAACAAAAACCATTTACATCACTAAACCATCTAAATATTTATATCATAAACTACTAGCATAACATTCAACCATTCACAGGGATTAAAACAAAGACAGTTAGGTGACAGAACCTGCTTAAACTTGGACAACAACGGCAATGGGAGGCCGTTCCTCCCTACCAACTCCTGGAGAGCACTCAAACAGCAACTCCTCAGGACCCCCGAGCTTGATCTGGTCTCCCTGGCTGGAACTAGGTGCAACAATAGTCAAATACCAGTCTTCAAAATCAGTATCAAATATGAACTTATCAGTAAGTTCTCTCAGCTAACAAGCTGTAATAAACCAAGTTACTATAGCATTCCTCTCAGAACAACTTCCTTACTGTTTTTCCCTTTTTCCCCAAATGAATTTCCTGAATAGCATTCCACCTGAATGATTATTCTCTGGAAATAACTGAGCAACCTCAGCTCTATTCATTGGGTACTTTTAAAAGATTGCCTAGGTCTTTTTGGGTTAGTTGTCATTTAATGAGCCACCTGCTCTAATCCCACTTTCTTAGGGGATCATGACCCCAATTGTAGGGAAGTTGCCACCTGCAACTTAGGAAGTGTTTGAGGATGCTGCCACTTGTCTTTTTCCCTCCACCTAGTTCCATCCACCAATTTGACCAGTAACCTCTTATTAACAGCTCTCCCAATGCTATTGTCTCCCCTTTTTATTTATTAATAATAAAATATTTAGAATTACATTCCATTTCTTTTGACCCTGCTGAGTCATCAATTCCTACTTTACATTAAATTGAACATAATGTCTCAGGAATATAATTAAAACAATTAACATTATTTTACAAAATTGGGGTATGTGACATACGACATCCCCCTAGGCCCTTGAACCTTCTCCATCCCCTCTCAACATTTAACCATCCCCACATGAACTTCCAACATTCTCCTAGGCCCTTGACCCTTCCCCACCCCCTCTAAACTATTGACCATCCCCATCTCAACTTCCAACATCCTCATAGGAACTCCACTCTTCCACACCCCCTCTCAAATATTAGCCATACATTTGATGTCTTTCATATAGTGCTATATTTTTTGCTCTAGATAACGCACATGCGTTATATAACTTCATAATGTGTGCACGTTCTGTAGTTCTATAACGTGCATACATTTTCCAATTCTATAAGGGATGGAAATTTAATTTGAATTTAAACATGCCAATTCACTTACTCGCATGTCAATGATAGTCTTGTGTGTATGGTTCGGAGTTTGCTTCGGTAATACCAAACCATGCTATGGTATATTATAAACCATAACTAATTGGTAATCTCTTCTAGTTTTTGAAGAATTTTTTGTTTATGCACTCATTACAGTATGCTACACACAATCATTTTTTATGAAATCTTAAACATAAATAACATTTTTTTCTTCATATTCTAAATATGTATTTTTTATTTAAAAACATTAATTTTTTTTTCAGTTTCTATTGTGTCCTAACTCCTTAACTCAAAAACATGTTGTTAGTGTTTTTTCATAAAATTTTAAAATCTTAATCATTATAAAAAAAATTATATGGTGAACCAGAAGACACTCACCTCTACATTCTATGAAAAAACCATTTCATGATTATTTAATTAAGACCTTCAAAGGCTGCACTCACAAAAGACATACCATTTTCTAGGAATGATCACTTAGAAAGTTATAAACAAAATTAAAAATTACTAAGTTTATTTTTGAAAAATATGGTTACACAAGTGATATATGTTCTCTACATCCTTGCAAACTTTTGTAGCCAGAAACCATCATTTAATCCCTCAAAGGTTGCACCTACAAAAACATTTACCTTATCATTTGGTTAAAACATAAAAAGTGATTCTTAGAAAAAATGAAACTTGACATAGTTATACAAATTCTCAATACATAAAACTTATATATTGAGAAACTTGATTCAATTTCCTACATTTCATCTTTTATACTAAGAGCAAGATATTTTGTGTAAGTATCTCAAAAAATACAATTAAGTTTAGGTATGCCTGATTTTTCAGTTTTCTATTGCATCTAAGGGGACAAAAGTGACCGTCATTAGCTTGCACTTACCCTAGGGTAAAATTTATTATAATTTGTTAGGTTTATCTTTATTTTTTTAGTATGGAGTTAGTTCAAATAGAGGTGAAGTTAATTTATTTGTTTCTTTTCATTGTAATTTTATATGATTTATTACAATGTTGTATTTTTTTATTTTTTAACTCATCATAACTATGGTCATCATAATTATGGTGATTTAGCACTCTCTCCTTGAGTCTATAACAAGTTTAACAATGGACTTATAAAATAGAAAAATGCTCAACACATGCACTAAACATTGTTTTCCCCATGCACAACATTACACCCCTACTATTCCAGTGCACTCATATATATAGCTTTTTCCCCGGTCTTATGCCATCCCAATCAAATCTCCAATCAATCCTTAAATCCCTATGATTTGTGATCTTGTTTGGTTGTTGAGTTTTAGATTGGATTTGATTGTTAAAGATCACTCTAGCTTGCTTACACATGCTCCTTTGTGCCATTCTGGTGTCCCCTCATGTAGCTGAATTCTCCAAGTGTCATTTTATTTTATATAATAATTAAATAAAAAAAGGTTTATTGTGGAAATTTCATTTGAGTTTTTTGAGTTTCATAACTCTTTACATAATAAAAATAATTCTAAAAAAATAAAGTATTATCATGGGGGTATTACATTTCTTCCCCCCTTATTCCTAACATCGGCCTCGGTGTTCCTTTTATACCGAGATCCCTTGCTCATTCCAAAACATGGAGGGATATGTTTCTTGCATTTTATCCTCCATTTCCCAAGTCGCCTCTTCAAGGATAAAGGTGGGATAAAGTGCTTCCATTTCACTTTTATTTGAATGATGGATCGATTTCATAGCATACATTCCTTCCTTTCTAGAATGCGGAAAGATTCGGTCTCGAACTTGCCCTCAGGTTTTACCTGAATCAAATTCTAGTCAATTATATGAGTAGTGTCATGTATATTTTTTTTAATAATGAAACATAAAATACATTGTGTATTTTTATATTAGGTGGAAGTGCAATCTAATAGGCTACTAGCCTTCTCTTAGCTAACACTTCAAAAGGTCCACAATACCTTGGTGCCATTTTGGAACATCTTCCTAGTATGAAAGAACTCTTCTTCTACTTTACCTTTAGATATACGTGATTACCAACACTGAACTCTCTTGGAGTTCTTTTTAAAATTGCGTAAATTTTTTTGGCGATCCTAGGAAACTTTCAAGTTTTGTTGCACCTATTTCACCATCTGTTCCATTTATTTTAACATGTTTGGTCCTAGAACAGTCCTTTCAGTAGGGTTATCCCAAGACACAAGTGTCTGACATCTGTGGCCATACAAAAATTCAAATGGACTCATTTTTAATGAAGCTTGATACCCATTATTATAAGCAAATTATACTAAATGGAAATTCTCTTCCCATTTACCTGGTTTATCCATTACATCGTAGCATATCTTCTAACACTTGATTGGTTCTGTTATTTTGTCCATCCGTTTGAGGATGATAAGCAGTACTGAAATTCAGTTGTGTATCTATACCCTTAAACAAGGATTTCCAAAAGTTACTAGTATATTTCACATCTCTATCAGAAATAACAACCTTTGGAATGCCATGTAACTAAAATATTTCTTTCATAAAAGTACCAGCTATATAAATGGCTTTGAAAATAGATTTTATAGGTATGAAGTGGGAAGTTTTACTTAACTTATCAACAACTACCATTATTGAGTCATGTTGCTTATTTGTTTAGGTAATCTTGTTATAAAGTCCATGCTTATTATCTCCCACATTAGAATAAATTTCAACTCAAAATGGGCCTCTTAAGGAAAAATAATAAAATAATATTTATTAATTTTAGAGGAAGAAAAGAAAAAAGTACTTTTCTCCTTGTGTTTTTACTCAAATTTCGATCGAAAGAGATCGTTGGATGTAGAATTAAATTCCACATCCAACGAGTACCCACTCAGCATACTTTTGACAGGCCCCGCTGTTACCACCTAAGTTGTACTTAGTGGTTTTTTATCAAGTGAGCCTGGTGAACCAGACAAGGATGACTTGTTCGGACTTCAAAAGACCTTTGGAAGTACTTTTGAGAAGTGCTTGTTGTACTATATCACATGTTCATACCCCATGGAGGAATTGTAATAAATGTTCTAGCATGATAGTGTCTGTAAAAGACTCGGTCTCTTGGACTTTATTTGTCAATCCGATCAGCCCAGGGTGTTTTTTCCCTTGGTTATTATTGGTTGTTGAATAAACGACTGATAATTTCTGTTTTTTCACTCCATACCTCCAAAGTTGGGGTGGTCGGCTTGGAATTTAGGCCTATTGAAGTTATTAGAGTCTATGTGTCAATGTATAAACATGCTAGACATCATGGTCGAGTCATATGAACATGTCTAAGTCACCCTAGGTTTTTTCATTTTTTCAATTTTTTATTTTTTTCAGTGTTTTTTATTAAAATTTAATTTTTCCAAAACTTAGGCTATTTTTTAATAGTTTAATTGAAAAAATTGATTTTGTAATAAAAGTGGGCCAAATAATCAGTTTCAGTCATGTAGGTGCTCATTTTAAAGCTAAGAGCACCATGTAAACCCATGGACCCACTATTTCCTAGTTTTGAGTGATTTTCCATCACTCGGGTCAGAAAGCCCCAAAAAATTATTTATTGATTATTTTAATTAATAAATTGATGAATAATGGACAAATCCAAAATCATAAATGAGTGGATTCTAAGCCGATTTGATTGAAATCAGTCAGATCTGAAGCATATTGACTTAATCTGACAAATTCTTGACTAAAGGAGGTGATCAAATCAAATCCAGAGTTGATCTTCAACTGTCTTCATGGGGAATTGCGCCCTCTCTCTCTCCTCCACATGTGTGGACTCTCCTAGGTGCTTTGTGGACTGATGTGTCAGTTTATGGGTTGATGTGTCAACTCAATCAAGCCCCCGGTTGACAAATAGGCTCAGTTCAGCTTCATATCTGCATTGATTGACTCTCCATTAGTTGATTTCATCTTATTCCTTGAGGAATTACGCCCCCCCTAGGCTAGATCTCCTGGTTTTTGTATATATCCAGGCATAGCTCCCTCTTCCAAGCTAGTTAGTGCTGGATTGAAGGGCTTGCTATTGTAATTGTGTATTGATCATCATTTGTTGAAATAAAGAGAAGATTTGGAGGCTCAATTATGGAGTATCTTTCATGTGTGGATCATCATTATCATGCTGCATTTGAGGTGAAACTGCTATTTTTTCAATTTTTTGCACTTAACTGTTGTCTGCCTGAATGGTTATTGGAATCATAGGGATAGATCATTGTAAGTAATCTTACTTAATTCTATTTTTCTGCATATGTTTGAATGAGCTAATAGTTGTATGATAAATAATATTATTTGCATGTTGTATCATCTACTTCTCATCTATATATTCAGATTTAATGGTTTTGTTTGCAGGATTTGTTGTGTAGCTTACAGGTTTGCCGTGATTGGAATATCTATGGTTCAGGTTTGATTCCATTGGTGTTCCAATAGAGATTGCTAATATTGTGCCCCTCATTGCTTCACTACCAAGTTTCCTTTGCAGATCTGCTTCAGCAACAAGCACTTCTCTTCTCCTTTTCCTCCTTCAAAATCAATCTTTCTTTTACCCAGTTACTTTGTTCATAGCTTTGATTTTGTTTAGATCTATCATATTAAAATTAATTTCAACATAGATCTATCTTCTCAAATCCCATAGTCTATATCCTACTCTTAAAAGGTTTCATAAGCATTCTAGATCTAGCTTTAGGGAAATCGTCATTTTTTGCATGTAATTCTAAAGAAAATTTGTAGCTTGCATGCATTTGCTTTCTATTTGCTGTACATTAAAATTTCATATTCTACAATAAAAGTGCACATATTATTGGCTTCCCAAAAGGTAATCCAAGATCCCAAGGAAAGCCTGCTTTCCTTGGTTCCGTTTTACCTTTTTTTAACTAGTTTTAACTTAGTTTTTTTTGGGTTAAAAGTAAGCTGACCCAAAGGTACTTTCAGAGTTATTTTGGGCATATTTTAGTCTTATAAGCTCACTTGTTTTTATCAGGTTTGATATAAAATAAATTAAGCTTCTCTTCGAAAGTGGCCTCAAGAGCGTTCAAATCGCCCCAGGGGTCTCCCATTTGACTAAAACCTTTAATTTTCGCACTTTGTAAGCTCTTGATTTCACTCCGTATAAGGATCAAAAATCATTATATCAGTTCTCTGATATTGTAACCACTGTTAATAAAAATAATTTTTGAATAGGCTCTTTCGAGCCCATTCCCCATCCCCCCTGGGGGATTTGCGTCGGTGTCCTTTTTTATTTTATTTTGTTCATCCCTTTTCAAACTACCATATATCTAATCTTTATGTTAGTATACTTTATTTCATTATCAATTTCATATTCCATATTTTATATTTCAAAGTAATCTTAATACTTACCCCATGACTTCCCAATTGACCCAAAAGGGGAAAGAGATTCATGGTAGGACTAATTAGAAAACTAGAATTGTGTATCTGTTTTCTTTTCTATCATTTTTTTTTCAGCTATTATAAAATTAACCCCTCCTTGATTCCCCGATTGAGATCCACTTGGATCGAAAGAGGTTCCTGGAGGGTTTTCTTTTTAACAAGAACACCCATTTTTAAACTTTACTAAAATTGGCAAGACTCCGATGTGTATGCTCTGCATTTGGATGTGGTTCATCCGATTAGTCAAGCTGTATCAAAATCACTTGAGTGACTAGTATAATTAGGACTCACTCTCCCAAATTGACAAACCATCATGTGAAAATCCAACACCTAGATCAAACCATCACAGTGGCAAAATACCCAAAGGAAGCGGGAACTTCTAAAAAGTGACCTTGGGGCGTCAATATCTATCACGCCCTAATGGGTGCATTATGAACAATAGCCCCAGCGACTCCATTCAGCCCACATATTCCTTGCGGGTAGCCGTGAATGTTTTGTTTTGGACATACTCCAAGTACTCTCAGGTATATCTGGAGTCCACCCCTTCGCCTAATTTTAATCAACTCACACCTGAAATTTAACTTAAAACGTACCAAGATGCAATCGCAAAACATTCAGTCCAAGCACATGCAAGTACATTGATCTTATTTTTTGACTCCATTCTAAGGGACTGGTTATTTTCTTGCTTTATATATATATTATGTCTCAGCATTGTGCTTTCGTGTGTTCTTTTTTGTATCTTGACATCTTTGATTTTCTATAGTTAAATTTCAAACTCCTAAGTAACTCATTCAGTTTAACATCACCATACTAAGTAATTATCCTTAATAACTTAATAGGGTCTACCCCCCTTGGCTTCATTAGGAGTTGAGCCTAAACAGAGGAGTCAAGAACAAGGTGACAACCTTGACTCGAGACTTGCCACCAAAGACACACCGAGTGGCTTGAATATTTCTGCCACATGAACTAGGTGTGTGAAAGGTGGCAACACCCGCTACCCCAAAAACAAGAAATACCTGAAAAAACATGATGATGACATCACCATCATGTTTTTTAGGTATTTCTTGTTTTTGGGGTAGCGGAGCCCATCAAAATTATGTCGAGTGGGTGCTAGTTGGATGTGGAATAAATTCCGCATCCAACGAGCTCTCCTGATCGAAATTTGAGTAAAAACACAGGGAGATATGTCGAAAATACGAACAAAAAAAGTAGTTTTTTTTATGATACCTATCCCCAAATTTATATTAAATTTTTTTTTAACAGGTGCTCCCTTTTTGAATTTTAAAGCATTTTGATTGGCTAATACATGATGACATGGAATTTGTATTAATTTTGGAAGGCCCATTTTAAATTGAAATTTCCTCTAATGTTTCCATTCTGGAATAGGTAAGGGTTGCAGTAACCCGATAGGATGTTGATATTTAGTTTTTACTTCTTTACATTCAATACACCTAGCTAGGTAATTTGTAGCATCATTCTTCATGTTAGGCCAATAAAATATTTTTCTTAACTTAGTTATCAACTTTTGGTATCCCGAATGTCTGAAATATGGTTTCTTATGTAGTTAATTTAGAATTAATCATTTGAATTCTTCATAATCTAGTATGTTTAATCGATTTTTATAAAATAACAAGTCTTCCAAACTTATAGAATAAGTTGAATCACTTCCCTTATCATCTGTTTCCAATTATTCTTTAATCTTTAAGTACTATGCATCACTTTTAGCTACTTCTTTTATTAAACATTCAATATTTGTTTTATAACGACCCCAAATTATACTCACAAATTCAAATATTAGATTAAATAATCTAATCTACAGCACACATACATTATGCGTCCATATTTCATAACAATGGAAAAAAAACTCCCAACAATAATATTTTTATTCATATTAGCATTTCTATTGTAACATACTTGAAATTCCTCAATGTAAATTCTGAGAAGATGGGGTAATTTCTTTTCGCTGTTACTATATCCAACAAGTCAACTATGTTAGTCTCTTGAGAGTGTGTAATCACATTATTGTAAACACTACTATCATTTTCATCTATTCATATAAACAAACTGTAATTTAATTAAATCAAGTTCCACTGAGTAGTTGAAAAGAGGGTTATACCAATGACCATACTAGTACAAGAATAATGGTAAGAAATGTATACCTCAAATATAGAATCACACTTTGTTGCAATTAAGAATCGTCAAACCACAATCACTCTAATATAAACATACATAAGCGAATCTTATTGAAGTTTAAAATAGATACGACTATTGCATTAGTCGCTAGACTATCCCTCGATTGGGATAGCAATTGCACATTAACCCTTTCTTTTAAATGTCATTAACACCCCCCATAATAAGGTACCATCCTTGTACTTTTACTCTTGGGAGAAACTATCAAAGATAACGAAGGAGTCTTGAGTGGAGCAAAAAGCAAAGTCAAATACACTTCATATGATAGAAGCAACTAAACTAAGGAATATGCACCTATATAACTAATTCATTTTACACTTGTCTTTCAAGAGCTATTCCACCATTGTAACATAGCTCCTGCAACCACCACTTTATATAAATCAACATTCATATTAGTACCATAAATCCAAGAGCATAATTCTTTTAGCTAGCGCGACTGAAACTATGCATGAAAGTGTGCCTACGACTTTCCTCCCAACCATAGGATTTATTTGACGTATGTTTGAACGTCTAAAGCCACTCTCGAGCTGAGCAACAAATCTACTAAGGTTCAAGGTTACAACAGAAGCTCTCCAAGTTTCAAGTTAAGAAAGTATTTAAAAATCTCACGAATACTCTGCCTAAGGGTGTGCAACTTATATTCTTAGTTCTCATAACCTTTTTAGAACCACAAATCATAACTACTCGCCTAACCAAAAGGGCATATCATTCAACTTTCTTAATTAGATGGAATCTACCCACAATACTAAAATGTAATTCCATTAGTAAAACTAAACTATTCTACTATTTAGATAACCATATTCCTTACCCTTATTTATACCAGGAACATCTATAAATTTCCTATTATATTCCAGATGATAAATTCCTAATATTCTTCGTTGGATGTCCATATAATAAGATAGGGATCTTTCACTAATACATTTATACGCAAATTGCCCTATACTCTTATACCATCTATTAATGGAAACCCTTTCATAATTATAGAAATATATGAGCCTCTTTCCAAAATATATTTAAATATAATTAAAGTGGTCACGTTAATAGAGACTTTATTTTCAATGCAAACACTTTGGAAAATCTTATGAACGCAATTACACGAGTGACTAAGGGAAGCAATCATATTATCAACATATTAACTCTTTCATATATTTCAAACGCAACAAACTCATTCAGTTCTATAAGCTATCAAACTGAAATCACGGGAGATCCAAAATTTTTAGGGAAAATTTCCCGGCAGTAGAAGTATAACTTCATATTGCAGATCCAACATATGTTTTAAATGGAGAAATCATGGATATTAAAATATATATATTCAGTTCAAATATTAGCCATATGCAACCACAATTTCAAGGTCAGAGTTTTATCAAACACATATATATCTACTATGTAAACTAATTCACATTCAAAAGCTTTATAACCAAGGTTTAGTTTTAGTTCCTTCATAGCTTGCACTAAAAATATAAAAAGAAGGCATTAATGTTATCATTGTCAGATATAATCGTACCCAATGAAGTCTACAGGTTTACATATATAATTTGACTTTATGCAAAGATTTCCATATATAGCAAAATAAATCATGCCACAATCGAATTCCTCAGATCTTAACACAAAATCCAAAAAGGAAAAGGATGGATCTTGTTTTATTTTAGATTTATACCAACAATTTAAAAATTAAAATGCAGAGGGTGATCTAGATGTGTCATTTTTATTTCCAAAAAAATTAAAACGATTTCAAACTCAAAACCCAGAGGGTGATCTAGATCTAGAATTTTTACTTCCAAAAAATGTAAAACGATTTCAAACTGAAAACACAGAGGGTGATCTAGATTTGGCATTCTTACTTCAAAAATGTAAAATCTTACTTCAAAAATATAAAATGATCTCAAACTGAAAACGCAGAGGGTGATCTAGATCTCACATTTTTACTTAAAAATATGAAAATGATTTCAGACACAACAGAGGATCTCAAGTACATGGATTCTGGCATTTGGAATCAAAAAATAAAATGAAACGAGTCTATAACTCATAGAGGAAATTTCACAACAACCTAAAATATGGTGTTTTATTTTAGAACAATAATAGAACAATTTCCGAAAAGAGTAAGCAGATACATTACAAAATTCTTATTGCAACCATCCTGTTGTGTAAACTATAGCTGCTATCCGAATCGTTAATTCCATCCCACATGATATTCCATGGAAAATTTATAAGTTAAATAGGGATAAGAATAATGGTGGGTTGCCTTTCACTTAAATCAAGATTGTATATATACCAGTCCTAAATAAAAAAAATGCAGATGTCGATTCTCGAAGGAGATCTCCCAACTAGATGGGTTAACTCTCCTTGAGGAGAACACCTTTTTATTTCATATCTTGCACAGAGAGAAAGAAGAATGAGATTCTCTCTGTAAGAACTCATGCTAAGACCAAGAGGAAAACAATGAACTGCCCACCAACTCTCCCACCACGGAAGGTGAACAAGTTTTATTTGATTCATCCTCCCAATCAAATATTTTTTATGGATTCTAAAAGGGACAAGAATTGCTTCCTAAGAGGCCACATGTCAAAGGAGGCTTCCCACGTTTCTCCTCAAGAAAACAAAATTCCTAAGAATTCTCCAACAACCTTTCCACTACATAAATAAAATACCCTTTTTACTATGTTTAAAATACATCAATAATCAAAGGCAATGATCTTAATAGATATCTGCCTTTATATATGTCTATTAGTTTGTAATTATATTTTTTTTACAAAATATAAATTTAAGTTTCATCTAAAAATAAAAGAAAATCCATAACTTTTCTAAGTAGGGAAATTAAACGTATTTCACAACATTTTGTTGAAACTATAACATATATAGCAATATTATAAGAATATTTTGATTATGTTGTTAATTTATACCTTATCAGTCTTATTAAAACCTTGCGGTACTTAGTTTCCAATGTTAGCTCAGGAAAATGCTTAAACCAAAGGAGTAACTCTGGCATCCATGACACTTAAGACGACACCCGTCATCTAAATACATGATGTCCTAGCCAATCATCTCTCCCCCTAGTGGATTCATCCACAAATCATTGTTTTTGTTGTGGAACATTTTTAGCTACCTAACATTACTAATCCCATCAAATTTTGATAAAACTAGTACTCATACTTACAATGACTTTTATTTACGCTTCACATTTTTCGGTCCTATTCTAAGGGGATGTAACATACTTCCCCCTTAGAATTAACACTGTCCTTGGTGTTACATATTTGAACAAGGTTTTGTGTTCATTTCCCTCTAGGTTCTTATTGTTTGCTTCTACATCCTTCAGAATGTTTTTTAGCTTTGCTTTGATCATCTTCAATCCTTTGTGATTCCCTCTAGATTTTATCCTTCATAACCTGTACTTTTGTGCAACAAAACCAAGTCTTCCAAAATTTATTTAGTAAACATACATCATGAATTCATGATCCAACATAGAACATAACAACAAGTCCTTCTTGCAACACAACAAATGCAATTCATGGAACATATTTTAGCCTTTGTTTGTGCTTTTTTATCATAAGAAGGCCTAATACAATATTACCCTCAAAAGAAATCATAACTATTACAGAATTACTTATCTTTTTCGAGGATGTATTTTACCTCCAGTACTTGGATGCTTTACCTAGTACTCAACTTGAGATAGACATATCTTCCATTCACAAGTTAACATCATTTATTTCATATAATTTCAGGAAGCAACCTTTTAAAATTTACCATTCACCCTCGCCCTTGAGGGATTTTTTTTCTTACTTAAGTACTCATAATATTTACACATTAAGACATTCAACAGTCTAGTTATTAGAAAAATTGTTAATACATGTTTTATTGTTTCATCATGAACTTGAACAACGTTCAACAACACTTTTGTTGATCAACAAACCCCCCCTTGATTTTTCATCTCTAACAGCTCTCTATTGATCACAAAACTATCTCCCGAGTTGCTGACACCAATTGGACTTACAAGATAACACTTTGAGGCTACTCTTCATTTTGATTGCTAGTAAAAAAAATTCCCCCAAAAAACATCAAATAATGTCCCATTTTCTAGATGTCAAACTTTGTGCCTAGGTCTTTCCATTGATGTCAGAGAATATTTCATAATTGCCCTCAAGCCTCCTCGCTTGAGTCAAGGAATATCCTTTCCACCCAGCCTTCTACTTGAGTAGAGGAAAAGTTACTTTAGCAAAGTAGAGCTAGATCCTTAATTTTTCCCCTTGGCATTCCCTCAGAGAAGAGATTATTTTCCCCTTAAGCCTTCATGCTTGAGTCCAGGAATTTCTTTTCCACCCAGTATCCTACTTGAGTCCAGGAAAATATATTTTAACCATCAATCATTTATTATTTCTTGCACATGCAACAAAATAACCTTAAATAGGTTCATATGTTTTTCTTGCTCATGATTTAACATAGTTGTTCACAAATCCTTGATATTTATTCATATTCTTACCATCTTCTTACCATGCATACTATAATGCGCTCTTGTCTTTCATCAAGTTCTAAGAATATTGATCATTACATGATCATCTGAAATAAGCATCCTCTTTTGGTTCTTATCACGGCTCTTTGTATTTTTATTGTTACCAAGTCTCAGTACCTATAGCTACTCCGAACAATGACAATGATGATGACACATAATAGATTCTAAAAGAAATGATCCTTTACAATTCATCATGAAAATCATTTTACATTAACTCCTCTAGAACTTACATTCATCATCCTCAACATTTTATTGGAATTTCACAATTCAATACTTCCATCATTTTGTAAAACATATACAATCATTTCAATAATACTTCAATTTCCTTTGGTTTACACCTTTTATCCTTTTCGAAGGAATACTTCATTAAGTCATTCATTTATTGATTTTTAATGTCTATGACAATGTATAATTACATCCAAAGATAAACTTAGCTATGATTTACAATGAGTTCTTGCAGTAAAATTTGATACTAACTTTAAACTAGAGCATATAGTTTATTGTGGTCAATAAGATAAGGTTATCCTCACAAAGAACATGTCAAAAAACTATCATAAATGAAACAAAAACCAAGAGCTCTGTAGTCTAATATCATAACCTAGGCGTAGACTAAGATATTGTTGTTAACTAAATCTTCGGGGATACGTAAATCTCGCCCAATATCTATGGGGAGAGGATTCCAAAATATTTTCACAGAGCTTTTACCATGCAACCATATCGTCAATGATGAAGACGTAGCAGAAATGGAACGCTTCAATTTCTTCAATATATAATTGATGCCCTAATAAATTCATACATGCATCTGGTGACAAACGAAATGCTTCAAAAGAAATTTAACAACCAAATTCTCTAATCTTCTGACTACATATTTACTTAATGGGGAGGTTTAAGGACCAACTTAATTAGACATTATCCTTAAGTTTGACTATAACTAATTTAAGTTACAATTTATGCTACTTCCCTTGTTATTGATGCATTTTAATTGGAGCAACCATGTATAATGTATTCATCACATATGTAAAGAATTTTAATGTTTTATTTAAAATTCAACTTTCTTCAACTTACATGCTGCAAGATAAACTCTTGTTAAAATTTAACTTTTTCTAGCTTACATGCTGCAAGATAAACTCTTGTGCAAACTATTTTTTTTATTCACATAAATAGTAATTCAGAGAGTACGCAACTTACTTATGTATATGCGGGAATTTGGCCACAGTGTTTTAACCTGAGGCTCTGATACCATTTGTAACATACCCAAAATTCCTCAATGTAAATTAAGAGAAAATGGGGTAATTTTTTTTTTCTTTTACTATATCCAACAAGTCAACTATCTAAAGTCTCTTGAGAGTGTGTAATCACATTATTGTAAATAATACTATCATTTTCATCTATTCATATAAATAAACTATAATTAAATTAAATTAAGTTCCATTCAGTAGTTGACAAGAGGGATATACCAATGACCATAATAGTACAAGAATAATGGTAAGAACTTTATTCCTCAAATACAGAATCACACTTTGTTTCAATTAAGAACCACCAAACTACAATAACTCTAATATAAATCTACATAAGCGAATCTTATTGAATTTTAAAATAAATATGATCGCTACATTAGTTGCTAGATTATCCCTCGATTGGGATAGAAATTACACGTTAACCCTTTCTTTTAAACATCGTTGACATCCCTCATAACAAGGTACCATCCTTGTACTTGTACTCTTGGGGGCAACCATCAAAGATAACGCATGAGTCCTGAGTGGAGAAAACAACAAAGTGAAATACACTTCAGATGATAAAAGCAACTAAACTAAGGAATATGAACCTATACAACTAATTCATTTTACACTTGCCTTTCGAGAGCTATTCCACCATTGTAACATATCTCCTGCAACCACCACTTTATATAACTCAACATGCATATTAGTACCATAAATCCAGAAGCATAAGTCTTATAAATAGGGTAAATAACATCCACAAACACAACTAACTAATAAATATACTTATTTTTAGCTTGGGCAACTAAAAGTGTGTCTACGAATTTCATCCCAACCATAGGAATTATTTGATGTATGTTTGACCGTCTAAAGCCACCCCGAGCTCGGTGACGAATCCACTAATGTTCAATGTTACAACAGAAACTCTTCAAGTTTGAAGTTAAGCAAATATTTAAAAATCTTAGGGATACCTTGCCTAAGAGTGTGCAACTTATATTGTTAGTTCTCATAACCTTTTTAGAACCATAAATCATAACTACTCCCCTAACCAAAAGGGCATATCATTCAACTTTCTTAATTAGATGGAATCTACCCAAAATACTAAAATGTAATTCCATTAGTAAAACTAAACTATTCTACTATTTAGATAACATATTCCTTACACTTATTTATACCAGGAACATCTATAAATTTCCTATTATATTCCAGATGATGAATTCCTAATATTCTTCATTGAATGTCCATATAATAAGATAGGGATCTTTCACTATTATATTTATACACAAATTGTCCTATACTCTTATACCATCTATTAATGGAAACCATTTCATAATTATAGAAGTATATGAGACTTTATTTTTAATGCAAACACTTTTGAAAATATTATGAACACAATTCCAAGAGTGACTAAGGAAATAAATCATATTATCAACATATTAACTCTTTCATAGATTGCAAACGCAACCAACTCCTTCAGTTCTATAAGCTATCAAACTGAAATCACAGGAGATCTAAAATGTTTAGGGAAAAATCGCCCGCACTAGAAGTATAACTTCATATTGCATTTCCAACATATGTTTTAAAAGGAGAAATCATGGATATTAAAATATATATATTCAGTTCAAATATTAGCCGAACGCAGCCACGATTTCAAGCTCATAGTTTAATCAAACGCGAATATATACTATGTAAACTAATTCACATTCAAAAGCTTTATAACCAAGGTATAGCTTTAGTTCCTTCATAACTTGAACTAAAATTATAAAAAGCAAGCATTAAAGTTATCATTTTCAGATATAATCGTACCCAATGAAGTCTATAGGTTTACATATATAAATTGACTTTATGCAAATATTTCCATATAGCAAAGTAAATCATGCCGCAATCGAATTCCTCAGATCTTAACACAAAATACCAAAATTAAAAGGATGGATCTGGTTTTATTTTAGATTTATACCTACGTTTTCAAAATGAAAATGCAAAGGGTGCTCTCGATCTCACATTTTTACTTCAAAAAAATGTAAAACAATTTCAAACTGAAAACAGAGAGGGTGATCTAGATCTGGCATTTTTACTTCCAAAAAATTAAAATGATTTCAAACTAAAAATGCAGAGGGTGATCTAAATCTGACATTCTTACTTCAAAAATGTAAAACGATTTCAAACTGAAAACGTAGAGGGTGATCTAGATCTGGCATTTTCACTTAAAAAACATGAAAACTATTTTAGACACTGCAGAGGATCTCAAGTACATGGATTCTAACATTTGGAATCAGAAAATAAAATGAAACAAATCTACATCTCGTAGAGTAAATTTCACAACAACCTAAAATATGGCGTTTTAGTTCAAAACAATAATAGAATGATTTCCCAAAAGAGTAAGCAGATACATTACCGAATTCTTATTGTAACCATCCCTTTGTGTAAACTATGGTTGCTATCTGAATAGCTAATTCTAGCCCACATGATTTTCCATGGAAAATTCAGAATTTAAATAGGGAGCAACATAATGGCGGGTCTCCATTCAATTAAATCAAGATTGTACATATACCAGTTCTAAATTAAAAAAAATGCAGATGTCGATTCTCAAAGGAGATCACCCATCTCACTTGGTTAACTCTCCTTGAGGAGAACGCCTTTTTTTTCATATCTCGTACAGAGAAAAGGAAGAATGAGGCTCTCTTTGTAAGCACTCATGCTCAGACCAAGAGGAAAACAGTGAATCACCCCCCAACTCTCCCACCACGGAAGGTGGACAAGATCCATCTGATTCTTCCTCCCAATCAAAGATATGCTATGGATTATAAAAGGGACCGGAATTGCCTCCCAAGAGGCCACATGTCGAAGGGAGCTTCCCATGTTTCTCCTCAAGAAAACAGAATTCCTAATAATTCTGCAACAACCCTTCCACTACATAAATAAAATACCCTTTTTACTATGTTTAAAAGACATCAATAATGAAAGGCAACGATCTTAATACATATCCGCCTTTATATATGTCTATTAGTTTGTAATTATATTTTTGTTTTACAAAACATAAATTTGATTTTCTTCTTAAAATAAAAGAAAAGCCATAACTTTTCTAAGCAGGGAAATTAAATGTATTTCACAACATTTTGTCGAAACTATAACATATATAGCAATATCATAAGAATATTTTCATTATGGTGTTCATTTAGACCTTATTGGTCTAATTAAAACCTTGCAGTACTTAGTTTCCAATGTTAGCTAAGGAAAATGCTTAAACTGAAGGAGCAACTCCAGTGTCCATGACGCTTAAGGTGACACCTGTCATCTAAAGACATGGCCTCCTATCCAATCATCCCTCCCCCTAGTGGATTCGTCCCCAAATCATCGTTTTCGTCGTGCAACACTTTTAGCCACCTAACATTACTAATCTCATCAAATCATGACAAAAATAGTATTCATACTTATAGTGCCTTTTACTTAAGCTTCACGTTCTCCAAATGTGTTCTGAGGGGATGTTATATCTATTATGAAACTTCCCTCATTAATTGTATCTTTCCATACATAAATAAAATTTGAGAATACCAAACAACCTACTCTCCTATTATGGTAAAAGGTACAATAGCAAGAATGTTAAACATATACTAGGAGCTACTCTTAGTGAAGATATTTTTCTTCTGCATATAATTGATTTCAATAACTCTATCATTCTTAACCCAATTTAAACTTTATTCATTAATCGTAACAGTAAAACTAAGATTTTCAATAACTTTAGTATAATGCATAAAAACATAACATACCTACTAAATATGTTTAGATTTATCTAATGTAAAGATCTCCTCATGCCTCAAAAGTAATTTAGCCAAAAACTTCCTTACTTATGATTTAAATAAGCCATAAAGATCCATTCTAACAAATCCCAAACATATTCTATTTACTAGCACCCACTAATATAATCATTTTTTTTATTCCATAATATAATCTTTATGACACGCATAAACAAAACTTATAAAAGAAAAGAATTTGAGTATATAATAAAACTATTTAGTAAACCTAGTAATTCATACATATTCCCAAATTACAATTCCCAAATCAATATGCCAATGCCTTTAACTTTTCATTAATGAAGTGAGAACAGGTAAAATATATATACTATGGTTCCAACTTAGACTTTGCTCCTATAACAGTTAACTCAGGGTATCCTTACTACATTAACGCACCAACAATTAAAACCCCCACCCTGCTGACAGTTAAAACAAAAACTCCACTAAAAAGTGGGACAGTCATTAGAATGGATGACCAGATAGTCGGCAGCCCTTAGTTTAGCAACACGCACAATCATAGAGGAATATTTACGTCATAACTAAAGCTAGATTTGAATCCAAACCGACATCAACACTACACTAACACTGGCGGTCATATAATCCCCATGATGTTGATGGACTGCTATCTACACAGGGATTGGATAATAAAATTGATTATACCTGGAGCAAGGATATAACACAAACTGAGGCATTGTAAAAAAAATAGGACGCAAGGATAATAAAATTGATTATACCTGGAGCAGGGATATAACTCACACTGAGGCATTGTAAAAAAAATTGGACGCAAGGATCAAGCTCAGACTTTAGGTTTGAAAGCATAATTATATATCAAATGGAAGATAAGGTAAAATCAGGTGCATGGATCAAAAGTGTGTTTAGATCTGTGATATATATATATACATTATTGATAAAAACTAAGTAGAGCTATTACGGATTATCAAGTGATGAGTTCAAACGTGGATCCTTGGGATCGAAGCAAGATAAATGTGTTTATACATTTTACATACTAAAATGAATCAAAACGCGGAAGCAGACTAATAGATCACAAATCTGGGAGGGAATTTGAGTTTTAGGAAGGTATTATATCAAACATAGGTACTCGATTTGCTAGCTATCCTCCAAAAGGCATAAAAAAGAAGAAGAATAAAACATATACAGAGATGTGGATCTTAATTGAAGACTACATGAAAGCAGAAACACATGCAGAGTGCGTAGAAACAACTTGAATCAATGTTATGAAAAAATAAAATAAAGATCAACTGTATATGGGTCTGAACAACATATCCAAAATCGATTATGAAGATCAACTGTATATGGGTCTGAATTTAAGTAGGTAATATAACCCAACCATTTGAGAAACTCAAAGCAGAACGAACAAGGATTTGGAGAATTAACGCTAAATTGATAAAATGAAAACATAGTATAGATCAACACTAAAACATAGTATAACTCCGTTGCACACATCGAAATAAATAAATTCAGTGAATCATAAATGTCTGAGAAATCTTTAGATACAGATTATTGGATTCAGTTGTAGGGGAACGTTAAATCATTCCAAAAGCATGTAAATATGAGAGAGTTTAAGTGCATGAAAAACTAATCAAATAAGCTGAAAGATAGGCTTCAACAAGAGTGGTATGGATTCATTTATTTTTTTCAAATACTCGAATGCAGAGTTTAATTTTTAAAAATGCTACCTTTAAACTACTGCATGAATTACACATACATCAAGTGATAGGATAATGGAAAGAAAAAGTAACCATAAGAAGTTTTCGGATCACCTATATGAATTTAGATAATGAACAACAACCAAAGTTGATTTACAGAGGTACTTACATCAAATCAATGTGATAAAAATACTACTTGGAGAATAAACTCCTCTCAACTATAGGACATAACAACTCAATTGTTTGCTCCATTCCACCTCCTAGCTAGATCACCACTATGCACCAGAATAGCAAGTAACTAGATCTAGAACTGTGCTCCATTTTTAAATCATGTGTGTACATTTAAAATGTTCCAAAATCCAAAATACAAGATATTATGATTTTACACAATTTCATTACTTAATAAAAAAATAGCTTTAATAACAGTAAATAACCACCACCATCATTATTATACACATTAAATATATTTTCGTAATAAAACATAGACTTTTATTAAATTTACCTTCAATTCATTAAATAAATTATCCTCTCCCATGTAAAGGGTTAAGCTTTGGTCGGACTTCAAATATTTCAGGCGTATATTAATTATTATGTAAAGGCCGCCAATTGATCAATCAATAAAGCGTTCTTCCCTTCAACGCCACACAACCCAAGGATGGAGCATTATAAATTGGTATCTACCTTATACCTTTATCCCCCCTCCAGCATCTGTCCGCTCTTTCTTATGTAAAGGGGTTAAGCTTTGGTCGAGTTTATATATTTCACGCTTATATTAATATTTAAAATTTAGAAAATATTTATTAAGAAATGTTATAAATTAAAATTAAAAAGGTTAAATTAATTATTATTATTATTTATGTATGGTAAAATTTATGACAAGTTAGTTGGTATCATTATTTTTTTTTGTGGGTATGTAGTTACTCATAATTGACTTGAATTTTTTGATTTTATAAATTAAATAAGATATCCTGAATTTGATTTTATATTATTTATTATAATGTAGATATTTTTTTTGATATTAGGGGAATTGACAACTGGTTTATACAAGTGTGAGACAAGGTCACTAGTATGGGGCACTACTTCTTTAAAATTTGAATCTGCGACTTTTTTACAATATGTTATATCATTTTATTTGGTCTACACCCACATTATAATATTGATTTTCTTAAACTTTTAATTAATTATTTATTATAATATTTACTTTTTTATTAAGTAATAATAACTATAATATTTATGTCTACTTAACTTTTTTGAAATACAAAAATAAAATTCTAAAACAAATTAAATAATTCTTTACATTTTTAATATTCTATAAATCAAAATTAACTTATAACCACCAATATTATTATTATTATTATTATAATTTAAATATTTTTTATTTTAAAATATATAATTTTAAAATATCTATCTAAAATTTACTTAATTTTGAATCTAAATCTTCACCCTAATATAAATGGATCACGTCATATAAAACCACTTTCTAAAAAGTTACTTTGTTAACCATCATCATTCATGAAAAGTTACTTTGTTAACCATCATCATTCATGAAAAGAATTCGTCCATTACCATATTTTAGTTGAATTCTCTATGGATATATATTATTAGTGTTAAAACATAGTCGATAGCAATTGTCTAAATGATCACTGATTTGCCAAAATTTAACCAGTAGCGTTTAGGTAATAAGTAGGTAGAAATACTTGCAAAACAGGTAGAAATTATTGTAAAAGAAAATCGATATTGGTCTGCAAAACAGGTAGAAGTTATTGTAAAACAAAACAGGTAGAAGTTATTGTAAAACAAAATCGATATTGGTCTCAAAACACGAACAAAATATCGTAATAAAAGCATATCACTAACACTCTCATGAAGGCCAGGAGGCCTGCACAGAATTGTTCTGCAAACATGACAAAAAGAAATGATGGAAAGGCATTTAGGAAAAACGAAGGACTCGCTGCTTAGCAGCGAGTTCCTCTCCGGCAGGAGATTACTCCTGCGTTCCTCGTGAGCTGCCCCACATAGGCCGAACTCCTTGGTCTCATACTGTATGCAGTTGCATATGCTATAGACCGTGGTGATCCTGATTGGGTGAAGTTTACACCATTGAGAAGCATGTCATCTTCTGATTTCCAGTTCCAGTACTTCCATTCATTAATTGAAACTCCCGTCTCACGCCTCGTAATTTCTTTAGTAAATCGGTTTGCAGATGCAAGGAATCGGTTACCTTGACTCAAGATGGTAGGGTTTGCACTTCCGCCGATGGCATAATATTCCCATTCAGTGTAATCATTGTTCACTATATGGAAATGTCCAAACCGACATCTGTAAATTAAGTCATTAGTAAATCACAAATAGAAAAGAACTTGTCGGTTAAATAACAAGAAGAGATCTCCACAGAGAAGTATTTACCTAGGCATTCATTGACGGAGACCTGGACCAAAATGGTTGAACGCAACGGTTACCTTCATGGCGAGTAAAGTAGTTGTTTGAGATGGTGATGGAGGTGGATGCCTCCACTACGTCAATAAGACCATCGGCACAGTTAGACATGGAGCAATGGTCCACCCAGATGTTCTTTCCAGTGAAGATGGTAATCCCATCTCCCTCGGCAATTTGTCTGAGCCCAACATGGGTTGGAGATTCTCTCACCATAGCGTTTCCAGCGGGTCTACAATCTTGAATGTGAATACCATGAATGATGATGTTATTGACATTCTGAATGTCGATACACGGGCCGTAATAACCAACGAGGACGTTGGCGCCTCTACCATCGATTGTCTTGAAACTGTCCATGATCAGCTCTTCCTTCAGCTTGATCTCCATGTCTTGCTGGAAGATGATCCAGAGGGGCTCTGTCTGAATCACAGCATAACGCAGAGTGCCGTTGGCCGGATTCACAGGATCATCACGGGCATCTGTAACCATATAAATCTTGCCATCTTTGCCTCCAATGGCGTCTTTTCCAAATCCCATGCCGCAATCTGCAAGCCGTTTTCTGTTCCGCTCCCAGTTGGGGTCACAGCGCCAACAGTCATCGATGGGATTACCCGTTGCACAGGTCAAAACGCCACCAAGCTCTCGCCCTCGTTTTGTACCGTTATTATTGCTGCATCTGTTGTTGGGATTTAGTAGACAGTATATAGATAAAACAGTAGATCAGATTCAGCTTCTAACAAAAGTAACAAACATGAGATAGATGAACAAACTGAATCTATTTTTGCAATGAAAAAGTTATTTACTCTTGGACAATTTGTGCTACGCTCTCTGGATCATTTTGCAGATCGAAGCTTGATATATTGGGAGGCGCTACTTTCGTTTCTCCCATCAATATCTCCAAAGCATGGCCGCAGCGAAGGATCCCCATCAAGAGCAAGTAACCAAAAATACTTTGAATGCTTGCTTTAGAAGCCATTATTTCCTCAGTATTCACAATATACTGATAGTCATGGATGTTGCTTCTGCTTTCAGGGTTAAACAATAATTGAATGTCTCAAAATGCAACAGCTCCAAACTTTCACTGAAAACGAAAAGCCATGGAAATGTAAAAACAGCAAAAAGAAAGACTTGGAGTAGAAATTATAAACCCTGGCGATATTTGCGTGTCCTTTCACATACCGAATTTGTCCTTTCACATAGAAATAATCAACCCTAGTGGATGCTATGGTAAACCCTAAGAATATTTACATGGGGTAACAACAGCTAAATTATTCACCTTCTCAAGTGGCTGGTTTTCTCAAATTAACAATATTGTTATTTTAATATGAACAAATTCATATAAATAACTTTAATAGGATTTGAAATGGGGTGATCTCAACATTAATATTTATTGTATGTGCAACTAATTTCAACTGAAAATAACTTATAAAATATTTCAATTAATTGGAAAAAGATTTTCCATTAAATTGATTTAAAACCATTTAAAAAATAAAATCAAAATTTTAATTTATTAAAATCAATTTATATGTTTTTTGGGGTTTAAAATAAGGGATTCCACTTGGTGTGGGTTATACCCATCATTAACTGATGAGATTTTAAGTGTATTTTTTCAACTAGCTATGAGTCAAGGTTAATCAATCCAAGGTTAATGTATTCATATCTTAACCAAATAAGATAATAAAAATTAGTTAACATTAATTTTAAATATAAAAAAATTTAACAATTAAATATAACTAATATTCAATAAATATTGGTAGTTAAAAATGATCAAATTCAAATATTCAAAAAACTTTAAAAATTAAATATAAAAACCATTTCATAAATATTGTTTGTTAAAATGTTAAAATTTCAATTTTTTAATTAAGCTTTTTGAAAATTCAGTTCAATCTATTTTTTTCAAATTTGAATACAATTTAAATCTTTTCAAATTAAATTACTTAAAATTCTTTAAAATAATGGTTTGAGAGTCCAAAGTTATTATATTTAATGATAGAAAACAAATAGTTATTAGTTATTAGAAATTATTGTTAAAAAAATTTATTAACATGTTATTAATTGAATTAAAAATATATATTAATATAGTATAGTTCCATAAGGATGGTAAACTCAATAGAACTTTAATTGAGTATTTTTATATTTGTATCATTCTATTTATACGGTTTTGAATTAGGTGATCTTATGTAAAGAGTGTTTTAATAAGATACCCATTTATCCTTTATTTTACATTGGATGGGCTAATTTAGGAATGTTATAATCCAGTCATTTAAGGGTTGGTGTGTTCCACTTGGGGTGCTATCATTAGGTGATTTTGATAGCTTAGATGCCTGCAGTCTCTCAACCAATGGTGGAAATGCATTGGCCTCGAGCGACCCAAATTTCTTACAAACAAAATAATAAAAAATAAAAATTAATTTTAATAGATATTAATGTTGTAGTCTAAATATAAATTTAGAGTATGATCAAAGCCCACTAGAAAGTCCAAAAGCTAGAATAAATAGACTTCTTTTATATTGATATTAATAAGTGTCCCCTAGCTTTAAATTTTGGCAAGTACATAAGCCCTCCATAATAGAAAATTATAATAACAAAAAACACTCAACGTTTTAGGTAATAATGAAATTGATATATTTTTAAGAAATTTAAATAATGATTTGAATATAGTGTTAATTAAGGACAATATAGAATATCTATATTATAATTTACCACAACCCTCTCTACTTCTATTAACAAATTTTCTATTTAGGTGTCATGCAAAAAGGAGAACAAAATAACCAACCCCTGGTATGATCAAGATTGCAAGCATGTTAGAAAAACCATTAAAGATGCTTCCAATAAATTCTTAAAAGTAACAAGATGTCTAGGCACAAATCACTAATTAAAAATGAAAAGAAGATGTTATATAAGTAAAAATTAAGATAATAGTTTTCACCTCTCTATTAGGTAGATCCTAAGAATTTCTAGACTAGAGACATGTTCTAAGTGGTAGAAGTAATTAAATTAATATGATTGCTTTAAGTGATTGGAATTTCTACCATAAAAATTTTTGTGAATCCCCTCACATCGTGGACAACGTTCATAGCATTTATACATAGGAATAAGCTTTTTTATTTAGAATACATGTAGTTTGGGGTTAAGATACTCTCAAAAGAGAAAGCTAAGTATATTGAAGGATACCAAGTAGAAGGATACCAAGTAGAAATATACCAAGTAGAAATATTAAAATTTGGTTGGCATATCCTCATCCCTCACATCTACAAGGTGTTCAATTTAGTTGTCAAGAAGGGTTTCCCTAAAATATAGGAATAAGGCCTCATTGTTCCTATTTTTAAAAGCCTAAGACAAAAAATATCCATTCAATTATAAGACCATTATGATTATCCCACATTTAGCCAAATTATAAGGAATTATTTGGAAAAGGAGATGGACATGGCTAGGCATGCATGGAAACGTATCTAAGGGCTACGAAGGATTTCAGGGCTACCATTCAACTATGGACCACCTTGTTACTATTAGGATCATTTCGAAGGAGTGTTGTGATAATAAAACTAATCGTGTGCATTTTTTTGTTGAATTAGGAAATCATTGTTTATGGTGCCCATAAATAACTTGTAAAATATATTAGAAGAGATAAATGTCTCTTTTGAGTTTAGAGTTGTTGCAGTAAGGTTGTATGAGAAGTCATTTCTAAGTTTAGGAACTCTTAGGGATGATAAGAAAATATTAACTATAATATAGAAGTCCAATAATGTTTCCCCTTATCCCCTACATTTGGTTATACATGAAATAGGGTTGTTTGGAAGAACCAAGTTCTGCTATCACATTTTTGGTTGGTATAATCATCATCCTTCTTCTATATTTTGGTAATATTGTTTTTTATGGATAGGAGTCCCTATGATTTCGATAAGAAGCTAAAAATTCTCCAATATTTTTTCTGTAGTATGGGTATGACTGTTAAAACCCACAAAACATAGGTTATGGTACTCAAATCTCAAAGTATCAGTTATGATACTTTTATGTATGACAACAACAACAACTTGGAGGAAGTGAATTCATATAAATATCTTGGAAATTATTTTCATCATAAGCTTAATTGGAACTATAGAATTGAGAAAGTAATTAATGGATAATGAAAACCTTATTATGCACTTGAAAATAATTGTAAATATGCACACCTCTAGCTTTGTGATAGGAAGAAACTCCTCTTTAAGACTCTTGTCACTTGTTATCTCATATGGTTGTGAATTTTGGGGTTTCAACATCTCTAGAGAATATTGGAGAAGGATAGAGTAAATCCAAAAGCATGTTATAAAATATATTCTCAAAATTAAAGGCAATACACCCTATCCTACTATCCTCATAAAAGAACAAGATAATGGATATAAATTGGTACTTAATGTACAAGAACAAGATAAACAACATGCGAGACAAGAGGATTTAAAATATTACTTCATACTTTAGTAAAAACAACCTGCAACTTAAAAAATGTTGACATAAGATTCTAAGTCCTCCCTAAACCATTGGATGTAGCCTTTACAAAATCGCCTCCAATAGCACCAACACTTAAAGTTTTGAATTTTAGGGGTGGTTTTCAAAGATATCAAAACTGCCGCTAAAAGTAACTTTTGGGAAAAAATTTAAAACCCCTCACCCCAAAAAGATAATGAATTTTAAGGGTGGTTCTAAACCCACCTCATAGACCACTATAGGTGCAGTTCCAAATCCCCTAAAAAATCCTTACTACTATCCTTTGGGGGAAGTTACAATCCCACGTCATAAGTACCTACGGGGAAGGTTCCAAACCCCACCTAAAACTCCATATTAAAAATATTTGGGGGTGGTCTTAAAAAAAACTCCCCCAATAGCACCGACACTAAACTTTTGGACTTTTAAGCGCAATTCTATAAGAGATGGAAACCAATGTTAAAAGTGACTTTTGGGGGAGGCTCTAGCCCCCCTCCAAAAAAAAGAAGTATTTTAGGGGTTGTTCTAAGGCCCCCTTGTAGAAACCTATGGGACTTGTTCAAGCCCCGGCTAAAAGTCCTTATTACAAACCTTTGAGGGAAGTTAAAAAGCCCCCTCTTATGTACCTATGGGGGATGTTTGAAACCCCCCTCTTAGGACCTACTGTGGTGGTTTGAACCCAACCTAAAACTCCATATTACAAAAGTTTGAGGTTGGTTATGAACCACCCTCATATGAACCTCACACGAGGATTTGAAACCCCCCTGATTGTAACAAACAAGGAAAGTTTTGAACCCCCCGTAGTGACATATGTAGGCAGTTTAGAACCCCTGTTGTAGCAACATACAAAGTTGGTTTGAAACCCCCCCTATACCCATAATAAATCATAATAAAATATATTTTATTAAAAATACAAATATTCCAATTCATTAGGGCATGGAGGAATAGAACCACCGACCTCCTACTTGCAAAGCATACGCTCTTCCATTGAGATAGAACCCTTTAATGATTGGGTAAAAAAGAAATATTAACAACCATATTGCATCATTTATAATTCCAAGAAAAGACAATAAGATCTAAATACAACCATGCTTAAAGTACAATTTATATTTCCAAATACAATCATGCTTAAAATCCAATTTCTTTTTCAAAAGAATGTTTCTACATATGTATCTCTATTAAACATGTATGCAAAGGTTGTTAGGTGTGATGAGCTAGCTGGATTGAGGTCAATAATAGTTTGCATGCATTTGCTGTTGCAAATAAGACACATTTTCAAGAAGAAAAAAATTATTTGCATTGTTTGAAAGTTTGTATAGATAGATGAAGAGAGAAAGGGATGTGCATGATATAGATTTTGTAGCACACAATATGTAGTAGTATTCTAAGAAAAACACATTCTACAATCATATTGATATTTGACCATTGATTTTGGACTTATGACACTTATATCCAGTGAAGACTAGGAGACGTGATACTAAGGCCTTAATTTCCAATCTCAAGTTTAAAAAATGGAGCTAGATTCTTTGGTGTTAACCCTTTCCAACACGATGGGACAAATTACTAGCTTCATGGAATTCTTTATACAATCCACCCATACCTACATGTGTTATATATGTATAAGAACCAATGGAAGACCCTCGTGTTGAAACCTAGTTTGAGTCAATGGAAAAGATAACAATGATGTTTTTAAAATCTCTATAGTTAATTAATGCTATGCCAATATATTTTTATTTTAGGAGAGTTAATGAATGTTTTTCCTTTGTGAAGATTGATGTTGTAAGTTTGAATAATCAACTATCTTTAAGGACATCCATTCGAAACAATTCAATAAGGTGCATAACCCTATGTGTATAAACAACAAAAGATGTGAAAACCATGGTTTGCTCCCCTTTCAAGAGATGCAACAATGCCATTAAATACAATGGTTTCAACCTTCAAGTTTGACTCACAAATATACCATAAAACAAGAAATCAATGATGAAACTATACTGTAGTGAATATTACCCAATACAAAAATCCATGCATTGGTGGTTTCAACCTTGAAATACATATCTTCCATAACCTAACAATCAATAAAAAGGAATAATGCATTTAAGCTAATTCTATTGCCAAATAGTTCAATTTGTTCCATGGAATCATAGTTTTTGAATAACTATTTTAGGGAGAGGGGTATGGGCTTCAAAACTACAATACGCATGGTTTCAAAATAGACATACCTTTCCAATTTGAAAATTTTCAGTTGTTGAGGAAGCTTGTAACATTTTTCTTCTCTAGTTGAATCAAGGAACAAGGGTTGATGGATATCAAGTTGAGAGAGTTTACTAGGATCTCTAGTTAGTGTAGAAAATAAAATCATCTTCATAACTCCTGGATATGATTTATCTCTATCAAGATCACTACAATAAAGATGGTACCACAACAAATGCCCATAACTAGAATCAAAGCCATAAACACACTTTAAGAATGTAAATGGGAAAAAAAATCATTATGAATTGCTTTAGTAATTTCTTACACTCTTCTCAAATTTTTTATGGTGCCCAACCTAGCAAAAACTCCACTCCAACTTGCTCCATAATTTTCAAGGTAATTTGGTTGTGCCCTATAGATTGAATTTGGAATCCAATATAGATACACTTCTCTAAGTAATCTATCAATTTCATCAACAACCTACAAATGTCAGAAGTTCTTGGTTGTCAAGTTTTAAGAAGATAGCATGTATTTTGTTTTCTTGAATAAATGTTAACTTATCCGTAGTCGATTTTTCCAAGGGAAATACCAAATGTATAAAAGGATACTAAATTCCCTCTAAACACAATCTACATGAATGAAAATGTAATCAACAAACATCATGACAAATTGAAATTGAAATGGCGAAGCTATTGGTATAAAATAAGATCCAATGACACCTTATATTAGATTATTACTTCCTAGAGGTAGGAAATAATATCCTTGTGGCCTTTATAAAATATGATAGTCCATAAAATGTATTCCATGGGATAGCAACCTTATGTACAAGTTTATAAAATTCATATTCTCTTGTATACACTAATTACAAACAATGATGGCATGATGGATGCAAACAGAATAGAGGAATGGACACTGCTTGAGAAATAGGAAAATGAAATTTTATATTTCAAAGGTAGGATTAATGTTGAGCTCGTTCAATGGTAAATACTAAATAGAAAGCATAATTAATTATGGAATGCTAGGTTCTTATAGTTTGAGAGAACCCATAGGGAAAATGATAGATAAAGTCTAATCAATAATATATATTGAATACATAATACATCTGATCGTAATCTATTGCATTTGTCTTATGAATTACTTGAATCTTATTGAATGGGTGACATAATTTCTTACTTATCATTTATGACTATTCTAGGAATAACTACCTTAATCAATTTAGTGAATAGAATTAGTAAACCATACTAGTGATACTATATCATAACACTTGATGTTCCATTTCTAGATAGATTTAGATTATTTTCTAGTTGATGTTGACAAGAAAAGGAAATAGTCCAACTATGGTTGTACATTCTCTTCAGGGTCAAATTTCTCAATAGTTGCATTTGAATTGTTGAATATTGTACACGGGTGGCAGAAGAATACATAGAAGTTTGAAAATGATTTCTACTCAAATTTTTTCCTTGATAGTTTAAGTGGGAATATAGTGCTTGAATTTGAGATGTATTACATATCCAGTCTAACCCATGCCTAGACCTTAAAATTGTTCAAGATAATCTCCCTTGTATCAAAACATACTTAAATGATCTGCCATGTGTTGAGAAGGAAGGTTTATATTCCAAAAAATCATTTTTGTTAATGTTCAAATAAAACCCTCTAAGTGTTGGATCTTTTGAACACCTCCAAAATCCATATTATGGTGCTCTTTAGGTAGTTTTACATTGAATTTAGATGTTTTACATTATAATTCCCAGAAATCCTATTATGTAGCAGTCCTTGCATTGGTCAGTTTCGTACACTGAGGCATCTATATAAGTTTTAATTGATAATTTAATTTTACTTTTCTATGTAATGGTGATTTGGAGCTAAACAATTAGTGCAATCTAGAGCAAGTTTGGTATATTAATCTTGAAATAAATTTTATATTCCCTTCATTATCTTTCCTTTATCGGGCCATGAAAATTATTTTGTTTATTATAATAAGCCTAGGTGTGACAAATGATCAACATATGTTATTTTTGAGTCTCAACTTCCATTGATTGTGACTAGATATATCCTTTCGACCAATATACATATGTTTCAAATGTCCTTACGACAAACCATTTTTTCTAGGTAGTTGATGACTATCCTTTTGCTAGTGAATTATATATAAGTATAATTTTGAAATCCTATTAACTGTTGAACAATTGATTGTTTTGTTGTCTTAGCATATTTCTAAAAGAGATAAAGAAATAGAGTTGGTTGAATGTATCTTCATATTTTGATTCAGATTTGGCAATTTGTCCAAAACTGAATCCTAATTGGAACTAATATAGATATATTGATATAGTTAGAAGTAGCTACAAACTAGGATATAAGACATTATGAATATAAATGTCAGATGTTTCATGTTTTAGGATAGAACTTGGCCAGTGGTTTGAGTGATCCATTTTGGAAACTTAACAAGTTTGATAAGAAAATCAAGGCATCCTATGGAAAATGAATTTCCACTATTAAGGAGAGTGGTGCAGGCCGAATCAACCATAGCCAACCCAACTAGCACCTCCAGTATTTGGTGGCTCCTAGACATTAGAGGAAATTTGGGGTCTAAAATGGGCCTTATAAGAAAATGCGCCAACAATAAATTTTGTGAGTTGGAATTCAAGAACCAATAGAATTTCAATAAAATGAGTCAACCATAATGGTTGAATTGACATATTTGTGATAAAAGAAAACTACTTTTTTTGTTCGTGTTTTTGACATATATCCTCGTGTTCTTACTCAAATTTCAATTGGGAGAGCTCATTGGATGTGGAATTTAATTCCGCATCTAACGAGTAACCACACTTTATACTTTTGACTGAGTCTGCTACCTCAAAAACAATAAATACCCAAAAAAATGTGATGATGATGTCACCATCATGTTTTTTCAAGTATTTCTTGTTTTTGTGGTAGCAGGGTCCGCCAAAAGTATGCAGTGTGGGTACTCGTTGGATGTAGAATTACATTCTACATCCAATAAGCTCTCCCACTCAGAAGTTGAGTAAACAAATAGAGAGATATGAAAATACTAACACAAAAAGTAGTTTTTTTCATTCTTACTCCAAAACTAATAGCTATTATTTTATTATTTTTACTATTATTTTATTATTTTCCTTAGGAAGCCTATTTTAGAACTCAAATTTCCTCTAATTCTTAGCAGGATTACCAAATTTATCCCTCGGCCAAACTCTACTCTAAAATTACCTCCCTGCAATTCTGCTTCCACAACCGCCTTTCCGCAACTCTATTTCTGCAATAGAGTTTCTGCAACAGGATTTCCGAAAAATTTGTTTCCGCAATAGAATTTCTACAATCCATTTGCAGGATGTGGGATTTAAACTTTCCAAAGCTTCTCCCCCGTAACTTTCATCACGCAACTTTTCCTCTGCAATTTTTTTTATACCTGTCAGATATTTGCAGCCTTCCCCATGACTATTGATCTAATCCTTGGTGCGGATATCATAGATATTTGTGGATTCATTATCGCCCTCACAAATTTCATTGCTGATCTCTCCTAGATCATCATATCTTCATCTGTGGACTCAATATTCACCGTTCATTCTCTGCAATAAACTAGTTAAGGTAGAAAATATGCGGGTTGTGTCAATTGATCAGAGAATCAATCAATATAGCCTGCAATATCTAAGATTCATTAGCCTAGCACTTCTATTCATGCATTTACAACATATTTCAACTACTCAAGCAACAAATTCATGCGTGAATCAATAATTTCAGATAAATACACAAATGTTCAGGAAACTGCCGAGGTCATCTCTTCATGGATTCACAATTCAAAATAGTAAATGCATAGACACAACCACTCTTCAATT
>LPNX010407327.1:283669-390756 GCA_001517045.1 Pseudotsuga menziesii | reverse complement strand
GGATTTATAATCCTCCCTTGTCCAAACTGGTCTATTAGATTATATTTTCTTAACTTAGGAGTCATTTATTTATTATTGGGTCCACTAGTACAATTAGGTCCACTTAGGATAACGGGGACACATGTACCAATTAGTAGAGTATGGGTAACCATGATATAGTTTAACCACAAATCAATGCACCTTCATGCATATGTTTATGTGCCTCCTAGATCAATCCCTAAAATTTAAGAGCCACGATGAGTGTCGGCACCAACCTCCTTTAGTTGTTGGTATTTGGTGACTAGTCAAGCTAAGTAATGCTCCAACTACTTTAAGTCATATTCCCTCAAGTTTAGTTAGCACCAGTCTTGCATATATACATGTGGGTAGGCACCTATTCTCACCTACTTCTCACCTACAACATCAGTTGGACTAGTTTAACTGATTATAACTGATTGAGAGACTGAATTAGACAACTGGAATTATCTAGTTAGCTCTGATAGTGACTTAGATACTTCTAGTTAGCAATGCAGTCAGATTGAGTTTGTAGATTCGAATCATATCCACATGATTCAAATTCTCCTTCATGTAACCTTGTTGTATATTGTTCATATTAATGGATTTTATACTGTAATTATACTAAGCAATAATTATATGTTTCCTGTGAAATTTGTCTTATTCACTGTGTATTATTTATTCCTTTACAATGCATAATAATACAATCTAATTGCACTCATTGCCTAAATATCAATGGAAGAATAATTCAAACACCTTGTCTCTTTGCACCCTCCCTCTCCATGCTTTTCTCTCACAACATCCCTCTCTCTACATTGCTCTACCCTCCCCCCTCTATCTTTGAAACCATCTCTTTCTTTCTCTCTCTCTCTATAGATATCCCTATACATATGTGTCCCTCCCCCCTTTCTCTCCTTCTGTTTATCCCCCCCTCTCTCTCTCTCACACCTTATATCCCTCCCTCACTATCTCTTTCCTTCACTCTATCTCCATCCCTTCCTCACTCCACCTCCTCATTGTCTATCTGATTCTCTCTCACACTCTCTCTACATCGTTATCTATCTATCCCTCTCTCTCTCCCTCTCTTATACTCCCTTCCTCTATGTTTTCAACTTATCCCTTCTCGTCAACTGCCTACCTCATTATGACCCCTATTCTTTGTTTTATCGCATCTTATTCCCCTCTCTTCAATTTCCCCCTTCCTCCTCCTCTCTCCTCCAACACACACTATTCCTCCTCTAATATTTCATATCCACCTTTCCATTCACCAATCCTCTCTCTCATCATACCATCACCCACTTCCTCCCCTCCACCTTACCCCCCTTTGTCACTCAGTCTCGTGTATTGCTTCTAACCCTATACATCTTCAACACTCTTCTCCTCCTAATAATGCTCTTAGTCCCCAATCCCCTTCACCCTTGTAACACATCATGTTCCCATTCCATTCATGTTTGTCCTTTTGAATTTACAACATCCTCCTAGGACCTTGACCCTTTCCCACCCCCTCTCAACTATTAACCATACTCACTCAAACTTACGGCATCCTCCTATGCCTTTGAGCCTTCTCCATCCCCACATGAACTTCCAACATTCTCCTAAGCCCTTGACACTTCCCCACCCCCTCTAAACTATTAACCATCCACATCTCAACTTCCAACATCCTTGTAGGAACTTCACTCTTCCACACCCCCTCTCAAATATTAACCATACATTTGATGTCTTTCATATAGTGCTAGATTTTTTGCTCTAGATAAGCACATGCATTATAGAACTTCATAACACGTGCACATTTTGTAGTTCTATAACATGCATGCATTTTCCAATTCTATAAGGGAGGGAAATTTAATTTGAATTTAAACATGCCAATTCACTTACTCGCATGTCACCGATAGTCTTGTGTGTATGGTTTGGAGTTTGCTTTGGTAATACCAAACCTATGCTATGGTATATGATAAACCATAACTAATTGGTAATTTCTTCCAATTTATGAAGAATTTTTTGTTTATGCACTCGTTACAGTATGCTACACACAATCAGTTTTTATGAAATCTTAAACATAAGCAACATTTTTTTCTGCATATTCTAAATATATATTTTTTATTTAAAAACATTATATTTCTTTCTTTTTTTCAGTTTCTATTGTGTCCTAACTCCTTAACTCAAAAAACATGTTGTTAGTGTTTTTTCATAAATTTTTTAAATCTTAATCGTTATAAAAAAAATTATATGGTGACCATAAGACACTGACCTCTACATTATATGAAAAAACCATTTCATGATTATTTAATTAAGACCTTCAAAGGATGCACTCACAAAAGACATACCATTTTCGAGGAATGATCACTTAGAAAGTTATAAACAAAATTAAAAATTACTAAGTTTATTTTTGAAAAATATCGTTGCACAAGTGCTATATGTTCTCTACATCCTTGCAAACTTTTGTTGCAAGAAACCATCATTTAATCCCTCAAAGGTTGCAGCTACAAAAACATTTATCGTTATCATTTGCTTAAAACATAATAAGTGATTGTTAGAAAAACTGAAAATTGACATAGTTATACAAATTTTCAATACATAAAACTTATATATTGGGAAACTTGATTCAATTTCCTACATTTCATCCTTTATATTAAAAGCAATATATTTTTTGTAAGTATCTCAAAAAATACAATTAAGTTGGGGTATGCCTGATTTTTCAATTTTCTATTGCAGCTAAGGTGCCAAAAGTGACCGTCATTAGCTTTCACTCACCGTAAGGTAAAATTTATTATAAGTTGTTAGGTTTATCTTTATTTTGTTAGTATGGAGTTTTTTCAAATAGCGGTGAACTTGATTTATTTGTTTATTTTCATTGTAATTTTATATGATTTATTACAATGTTGTATTTTTTAATATTTTAACTCTTCATAACTATGGTCATCATAATCGCGATGATTTATCACTCTCTCCTCGAGTCTGTAACAAGTTTAACGATGGACTTATAACATAGAAAAACGCTCAACACATGAACTCAACATTGTTTTCCCCATGCACAACACGATGTCCCGTGCTATTTCAGTGCACTCATATATAGCTTTTTCCCCGGTCTTATGCCATCCCAATCAAATCTCCAATCAATCCTTAAATCCCTATGATTTATGATCTTTTCTAGTTGTTGAGTTTTAGATTGGATTTGATTGGTAAAGATCACTCTAGCTTACTTACACATGTTCCTTTGTGCCATGGTGGTGTCCTCTCATGTAGCTGAATTGTCCAACTGTCATTTTATTTTATATAATAATTAAATAAAAAAATTGGTTTATTGTGGAGATTTCATTTGATTTTTTTGAGTTTCATAACTCATTACATAATAAAAATAATTCTAAAAAAATAAAGTATTGTCATCGGGGTATTACATTTCTTCCCCCCTTATTCTTAACATTGTCCTCGGTGTTCTTTTTATTCCGAGATCCCTTGCTCATTCCAAAACATGGAGGGATATGTTTCTTGCATTTTATCCTCCATTTTCCAAGTCACCTCTTCAAGGATAAAGTTCTTCCATTTCACTTTTATTTGAACAATGGCTCAATTCCATAGCATACGTTCCTTCCTTTCTAGAATGCAAGAAGGTTTCGGTCTGGAACTCGCCCTCAGGTTTTATGTAACACCCTCATTTTGACCCTGTTTGCATTAAATGTACATGATGTATATATTGTAATTAATCATGGTGTGGAGCTAAAGGCAAAAGCCCCACCATTGATTTGTTTGTGTTATGTTTTGGCGATTGGAATCGTTGCCGATGGTATATCATGATATATAGCACATATTAGTTTTGGCATCATGTAAATATGCATTTTTAATTAAATGAACCCCAACCAGCTATGTCAATGCAACCATATTGAAAAGAGCATGATTTTCCTAAGGATAAGGGGCGAAATTGTTAAACCTTGAACCAATGTGAAAAAAGGCCATGTGTCAGCCACCCATTTAAAACTGTTGATGTTAGTTGAGGGCAGTTATTGCTGGGAAGTGGTGGGTGGCAGGATTGTCGGTCCTTTCCCACACACCCACTCCACTAGCAGACTTTCCATCTTCACGAAGGAAGGAAAACCATGGAGGGGATTCACTCCATTCTTGCTCATCCTCACGTGGTGATTGGGATTCACTATCGTTTTCTTCATGTAGGGAGACAACCGCCATACTCCATTGTCTTGCTCATTCTCACGCACAGGATTCTTCCTAGTTTTTACTCACGCATAGAGCTGGGAGTCGTGTTCTATCACCCACGATTTCCCTATGAAGGGCCATTCATGTTTTTCTACTGTGTGTATGTTTTCCTTACCGATTTGTGGCTTGTGTATATGTTTTTCCCCTGCCCAACTGAGAACCTGGATTTCCTCTTCCATCTTCGGATTGTTTCATTTTCCCTGGTGGCTTCATTGCTGAGAAATAGCTCTTGTTTTCCCACGTTGGTTGGTTGTGTCTGTATTTACATTTTGGGGCTGCTGTAGGTTGTTTTAGATTCGTTTTAGCCACGATAGAGCCAAGAATAGCTCAGGAATTGTTTTCCCTATCCAAGCTGTGAATCGCTTGTTTGACTGCGTGTATGCAGTGGTTGGTCTTTGGACTGTGTTGGAGTAGGGATGAAGGATTGGTTTTCTTGATAAACCTGGTGCATTTGGTAACCCCACAGACAAAGCTAGAGGGTTGGCTTTCTTCTCCAAAACCCTTGAATAGCACTGGAAGGGAAGTCAGGGCATAAGGGACTGTATAGCAGAGAAGGTACTGATTCCTTGTGTTGGGTGTGTGTGGGTGTCTTAGAAGTTAGGCTAGCTCTGGTGTAGGTGTCCCTAGCTCTGTAATGAGCTCACCAGCTTAGCATTTAGCCTTTCCCAGCTCCTGGATGGCCTGATAAACCCAACTGTGTTGGTTTCGTTGTGTTTTGTGTATCCTTGGCTATGTGTAAGCTTGCTTGTTCCTTATTCCTTGGCGAAACATGCCCAGCTCGATGGTGGAAGCATTGCTGAGAGATTAAGGAGCACGCTGGCCTATGGTTGGGTGCAACATTGCAGTGACGTAGCTGGTTGTGGGATGAGTTCTTTATAAGATAAGTAACCTTGTCTATTTTACTTTGGCAATTATATTTACTATTAATAAATTATGATGAACATGTTAAATGAATGAATGTATGTTTGCTTCCACTGTGTATGTGAATGATTATGCATCTTAGCATGTTTTATGTTCAAGCATTTCAATTTTTTTGAATGCACATGTTCATGGAGCTGGTTGCCCGGATCGTAAATAGCATGGTAGCATCCTCTTCGCCGGTCGGAGGCTCCAGGATGTTACATTTTACCTAAATCAAATTCCAGTCAATTATATGAGTAGCATCATGTATATTTTTTTAATAATGAAACATGAAATACATTATGTACTTTTATATTAGGTGGAAGTGCAATCTAGTAGGCTACTGGCCCTATCATAGCTAACACTTCAAAAGGTCCACAATACCTTAGTTCCATTTTGGAACATCTTCCCAATATCAAAGAACTCTTCTTCGACTTTACTTTTAGATATACGTGATCACCAATGTTGAACTCTCTTGGAGTTCTTTTTAAAACTGTGTAACCTTTTTTGTTGATCCTAGAAAAATTTTAAGTTTTGTTACACCTATTTCACCATCTATTCCATTTCTTTTTACATATTTGGTCCTAGAACAATCCTTTCAGCAGGGTTATCCCAAGACATAGGTGCGCAACATCTCCGACCATACAAAACTTCAAATGGACTCATGTTTAATGAAGCTTGATATCCATTATTATAAGCTAATTTTACTAAATGCAAATACTCTTCCCATTTACCTAGTTTATCCATTACATACATTCATAACATATCTTCTAACACTTGATTGGTTCTTTTAGTTTGTCCATCCATTTAGGGATGATAAGCAGTACTGAAATTTAGTTGTGTATCTAGAACCTTAAACAAGGATTTCCAAAAGTTACTATTATATTTCACATCTCTATCAGAAATCACAACCTTTGGAATACCATGTAACTGAAACATTTCTTTCATAAAAATATCAGCTATATTAATGCCTTTGAAAGTAGATTTTACAGGTATGAAGTGGGAAGTTTTACTTAACTTATCAACAACTACCATTATTGAGTCATGTTGCTTATTTGTTTAGGTAATCCTGTTATAAAGTCCATGATTATTATCTCCCATTTCCATACTGGAATAGGTAAGGGTTGCAGTAACTTGATAGAATGTCGATATTCAGTTCTTTATTCTTGACATTCAATACACCTACCTAGGTAATTTGCAACATCATTCTTCATGTTAGTCCAATAATAGCTTTTTCTTAACTTAGTTATCATCTTTTGGTATCCCGAATGTCCAAAATATGGTTTCTTATGTAGTTCATTTAGAATTAATCATTTAACTTCTTCATAATCTAGTATGTATAATCGATTTTTATAAAATAAAAAGTCTTCCAAACTTATAGAATGAGTTGAATCACTTCCCTTATCATCTATTTCCAATTGTTCTTTAATCTTTAAGTACTCTGCATCACTTTTAGCTACTTCTTTTTTTAAACATTCAATATTTGTTTTATAATGACCCCAAATTATACTCACAAATTTGAATATTAGATTAAATAATATAATCTACAACACACATACATTCTTCCTCCATATTTCATAACAATGGAAAAAAAACTCCCAACAATAATATTTTTATTCATATTAGCATTTCTATTTTAACATACCTAAAATTCCTCAATGTAAATTCTGAGAAGATGGGGTAATTTATTTTCACTTTTACTATATCCAACAAGTCAACTATGTTAGTCACTTGAGAGTGTGTAATCACATTATTGTAAACACTACTATCATTTTCATCTATTCATATAAACAAACCGTAATTTAATTAAATTAAGTTTCGCTGAGTAGTTGACAAGAGGGTTATACCAATGACCATACTAGTATAGGAATAATGGTAAGAACTTCATACCTCAAATACAGAATAACACTTTGTTGCAATTAAGAACCGTCAAACTACAATAACTCTAATATAAATATACATAAGCGAATCTTATTGAAGTTTAAAATAGATATGACTGTTGCATTAGTCGCTAGACTATCCCTCAATTGGGATAGCAATTACATGTTAGCCCTTTTTTTTAAACGTCGTTGACACCCCCCATAACAAGGTACCATCGTTGTACTTTTACTCTTGGGAGAAATCATCAAAGATAACGCATGAGTCTTGAGTGGAGCAAAAAACAAAGTCAAATACACTTCATATTATAGAAGAAACTAAACTAAGGAATATGCACCTATATAACTAATTCATTTTACAATTTTCTTTCAAGAGCTATTCCAGCATTGTAACGCGGCTCCTGCAACCACCACTTTATATAACTCAACATGCATATTAGTACCATAAATCCAAGAGAATAATTCTTTTAGCTTGAGCGACTGAAAGTGTGTCTACAACTTTCCTCCCATCCATAGGATTTATTTGACGTATGTTTGAACGTCTAAAGCCACTCCCGAGCCGGGCAACAAATCTACTAAGGTTCAAGGTTACAACAGAAACTCTCCAAGTTTCAAGTTAAGAAAGTATTTAAAAACCTCAGGTATACTCTGCCTAAGGGTTTGCAACTTATATTCTTAGTTCTCATAACCTTTTTAGAACCACAAATCATAACTACTCGCCTAACCAAAAGGGCATATCATTCAACTTTATTAATTAGATGGAATCTACCCAAAATACTAAAATGTAATTCCATTAGTAAAACTAAACTATTCTACTATTTAGATAACCATATTCCTTACCCTTATTTATACCAGGAACATCTATAAATTTCCTATTATATTCCAGATGATAAATTCCTAATATTCTTCGTTGGATGTCCATATAATAAGATAGGGATCTTTCACTAGTACATTTATACACAAATTGTCCTATACTCTTATACCATCTATTAATGGAAACCCTTTCATAATTATAGAAATATATGAGCCTATTTTCAAAATATATTTAAATATAATTAAAGTGGTCACGTTGAGCGAGACTTTATTTTTATTGCAAACACTTTAGAAAATCTTATGAACGCAATTACATCAGTGACTAAGGGAAGAAATCGTATTATCAACATATTAACACTTTCATAGATTTCAAACGCAACCAACTCATTCAATTCTATAATCTATCAAACTGAAATCACGGGAGATCTAAAATGTTTAGGGAAAAATTTCCTGCAGTAGAAGTATAACTTCATATTGTAGATCCAACATATGTTTTAAATGGAGAAATTGTGGATATTAAAATATATGTATATTTAGTTCAAATTATAGTCATATGAAACCATGATTTCAAGGTCAGAGTTTAATCAAACACATATATATCTACTATGTAAACTAATTCGCATTCAAAATCTCTATAACCAAGGTATAGCTTTAGTTCCTTCATAGCTTGCACTAAAAATATGAAAAGAAGGCATTAATGTTATCATTATCAGATATAATCATACCCAATGAAGTCTACAGGTTTACATATATAATTTGACTTTATGCAAAGATTTCCATATATAGAAAACTAAATCATGCCACAATCGAATTCCTCAGATCTTAACACAAAAGCCTAAAAGGAAAAGGATGGATCTCGTTTTATTTTAGATTTATACTAACAATTTCAAAATGAAAACGCAGAGGGTGATATGGATGTGGCATTTTTACTTCCAAAAAATGTAAAATGATTTCAAACTCAAAATGTAGAGGGTGACATAGATCTAGAATTTTTACTTCCAAAAAATGTAAAATGATTTCAAACTGATAACATAGAGGGTGATCTAAATTTGGCATTCTTACTTCAAAAATGTAAAATGATTTTAAACTAAAAATGTAGAGGGTGATCTAGATCTCACATTTTTACTTAAAAAATATGAAAATGATTTTAGACAACTTAGAGGATCTCAAGTACATGGATTCTGGCATTTGGAATCAGAAAATAAAATGAAACGAATCTACAAATCATAGAGGAAATTTCACAACCTAAAATGTGGCATTTTAGTTTAGAACAATAATAGAATGATTTCCCAAGAGAGTAAGCAGATACATTACCAAATGCTTATTGTAACCATCATGTTGTGTAAACTACAGCTACTATCCAAATAGATAATTCCATCCCACATGATTGTCCATGGAAAATTTAGAAGTTAAATAGGGATAAGAATAATGGCGGGTCGACATTCACTTAAATCAAGATTGTACATATACTAGTCCTAAATAATAATAATAAAAATGCAGATGTCGATTCTCGAAGGAGATCTCCCAACTCGCTGGGTTAACTCTCCTTAAGGAGAACACCTTTTTATTTCATATCTTTCACAGAGAAAAGAAGAATGAGGCTTTCTCTGTAAGCACTCATGCTGAGACCAAGAGGAAAACAGTGAATCACCCCCCAACTCTCCCACCACGGAAGGTGAACAAATTCCATCAGATTCTTCCTCCCAATCGAATATTTTTTATGGATTCTAAAAGCGACAGGAATTGCTTCCTAAGAGGCCACATGTCAAAGGAGGCTTCCCATGATTCTCCTCAAGAAAACAGAATTCCTAAGAATTCTCCAACAACCCTTCCACTACATAAATAAAATACCATTTTTACTATGTTTAAAATACATCAATAATGAAAGGCAACGATCTTAATAGATATCCTCCTTTATATATGTCTATTAGTTTGTAATTATATTTTTTTAACAAAACATAAATTTAAGTTTCTTCTAGAAATAAAAGAAAATCCATAACTTTTCTAAGTAGGGAAATTAAATGTATTTCACAACATTTTGTTGAAACTATAACATATATAGCAATATCATAAGAATATTTTGATTATGTTGTTAATTTATACCTTGTGAGTCTTATTAAAACCTTGTGGTACTTAGTTTCCAATGTTAGCTCAAGAAAGCGCTTAAACCAAAGGAGCAACTCCAATGTCCATGACACTTAAGACAACACCCATCATCTAAAGACATGACGTCCTAGCCAATCATCCCTCCCCCTAGTGGATTCGTCCCCAAATCATTGTTTTGGTTGTGCAACACTTTCAACCACCTAACATTACTAATCTCATCAAATTTTGATAAAACTAGTACTCATACTTGCAGTGAATTTTACTTACACTTCACATTTTCCGATCCTGTTCTGAGGGGATGTTACATACTTTTCCCCCTTAGAATTAACACCATCCTCGGTGTTACATATTCGAACAAGGTTTTGTGTTCATTTCCCTTTAGGTTCTTATTGCTTGCTTCCACATCCTTCACGATGTTTTTCAACTTTTCTTTGATCATCTTCAATCCTTTGTGATTCCTGCTAGATTTTATCCATAACCTATACTTTTGTGCAACAAAACCAATCTGCCAAAATTTATTCAGTAAACATACATCATGAATTCATGATCCAACTTAGAACATAACAACAAGTCCTTCTTGCAACACAACAAATGCAATTCACAGAACATATTTTAGCCTTTGTTTGTGCTTTTTTATCATAAGAAGGCCTAATACAATATTACCCTCAAAATAAATCATAAATATTACATAATTACTTATCTTTTTTGAGGACGTATTTTACCTCCAGTGCTTTGATGCTTTATCTAGTCCTCAACTTGAGATAAACATATTTTCCATTCACAAGTTAACGCCATTTATTTCATGTAATTTCAGGAAGAAACCTTTTAAAATTTACCATTCACCCTCGCCCTTGAGGGATTTTTTTTCCTACTTAAGTTCTCATAATATTTACACATCAAGACATTCAACAGTCTAGTTATTAGGAAAATCGTTATTACGTGTTTTATTGTTTCATCATGAATTTGAACAAAGTTCAACAACACTTTTTTTTATCAACAAACTCTCCCTTGAGTTTTCATCTTTAATAGCTCGATGTTGATCACAAAACTCTCTTCCGAGTTGCTGACACCAATTGGACTTACAGGATAAAACTTTGAGGCTACTCTCTGTTTTGATTGGTAGTCAAAAGTTTTTCCCCAAAAAACATCAAACAACGTCCCATTTTCTAGATGTCAAAATTTGTGCCTAGGTCTTTCCATTGATATCAGAGAATCTTTCATAATTCCCCTCAAGCCTCCTCGCTTAAGTCCAGGAATATCTTTTCCACCCAGCCTCCTGCTTGAGTCGAGTAAAAGTTACTTTAGCAAAGTAGAGCCGGATCCTTAATTTTTCCCCTTGGTGTTCCCTTAGAGAAGAGATTATTTTCCCCTCAAGCCTTGATGCTTGAGTCCAAGAATTTATTTTCCACCCAGCCTCCTACTTGAGTCAAGGAAAATATATTTTAAACATCAATAATTTATTGTTTCTTGCACATGCAACAAAATAACATCAAATAGGTTCATATTTTTTTCTTACTCATGATTTAACATAGTTGTTCACGAATCCTTGATCTTTATTGATATTCATACCATCTTCTTACCATGGATAATATAATGCGCTCTTGTCTTTCATCAAGTTCCAAGAATATTGATCATTACATGATCATCTGAAATAAGCATCCTCTTTTGGTTCCTATCACGGCACTTTATATTTTTACACTTGTTTTTCGAGAGCTATTCCACCATTGTAATGCATCTCGTGCAACCACCACTTTATATAACTCAACATGCATATTAGTACCATAAATCCAAGAGCATAAGTCTTATAAACAGGGTAAATAACATCCGCAAACACAACTAACTAATAAAGATACTTATTTTTAACTTGGGCAACTAAAAGTGTGTCTACAAATTTCCTCCCAACCATAGAAATTATTTGACGTATGTTTGACCATCTAAAGGCACCCCCGAGCTCGACGACGAATCCACTAATGTTCAAGGTTACAACAAAAACTCTCCAAGCTTGAAATTAAGCAAATATTTAAAAATCTCAGGGAGACTCTGCCTAAGAGTGTGCAACTTATATTCTTAGTTATCATAACCTTTTTAAAACCCTAAATCATAACTACTCCGCTAACCAAAAGTGCATATCATTCAACTTTCTTAATTAGATGAAATCTACCCAAAATACTTACGTGTAATTCCATTAGTAAAACTAAACTATTCTACTATTTAGATAACCATATTCCTTACACTTATTTATATGAGGAACATCTATAAATTTGCTATTATATTCCAGATGATGAATTCCTAATATTCTTCGTTGGATGTCCATATAATAAGATAGGGATCTTTCACTATTGCATTTATACACAAATTGTCCTATACTCTCATACCATCTATTAATGGAAACCATTTCATTATTAAAGAAATATATGAGCCTCTTTCCAAAATATATTTAAATATAATTAAAGTGGTCACGTTGACCAAGACTTTATTTTTAATGCAAACACTTTAGAAAATATTATGAACACAATTCGAAGAGTGACTAAGGGAAGAAATCATATTATCAACATATTAACTCTTTCATAGATTGCAAACACAACCAAGTCCTTCAATTCTATCAGCTATCAAACTGAAATCACAAGAAAATCTCTCGCAGTAAGGTATAACTTCATATTACAGGTCCAACATATGTTTTAAAAGGAGAAATCATGGATATTAAAATATATATATTTAGTTCAAATCTTAGCCGAACGCAGTCATGATTTCAAGCTCATAGTTTAATCAAACGTGGATATATACTATGTAAAGTAATTCACATTCAAAATCTTTATAACCAAGGTATAGTTTTAGTTCCTTCATAACTTGCACTAAAATTATAAAAAGCAAGCATTAAAGTTATCATTTTTAGATATAATCGAACCCAATGAAGTCTACAGGTTTACATATATAAAATGACTTTATGCAAATATTTCCATATAGCAAAGTAAATCATGCCACAATCAAATTCCTCATATCTTAACACAAAATACCAAAAGGAAAAGGATGGATCTAGTTTTATTTTATATTTATACCGGCAATTTCAAAATGAAAACACAGAGGGTGCTCTGGATCTCACATTTTTACTTCAAAAAAATGTAAAATAATTTCAAACTGAAAACACAGAGGGTGATCTAGATTTGGCATTTTTACTTCCAAAAAATGTAAAACGATTTCAGATTGAAAATGCAGAGGGTGATCTAAATCTGACATTCTTACTTCAAAAATGTAAAACAATTTCAAACTGAAAATGTAGAGGGTGATCTATATCTAGCATTTTTACTTAAAAAATATGAAAACAATTTCAGACACAGCAAAGGATCTCAAGTACATGGATTCTAACATTGGAATTAGAAAATAAAATGAAGTGAATCTACATCTCGTAGAGGAAATTTCACAACAAGCTAAAATCTGGCGTTTTAGTTCAGAACAATAATAGAACGATTTCCCAAAAGAGCAAGCCGATACATTACCAAATTCTTATTGTAACCATCCCTTTGTGTAAACTATGGTTGCTATCTAAATAACTAATTCCATCCCACACGATTTTCCATGGAAACTTCGGAATTTAATTAGGGAGCAACATAATGGCGGGTCTCCATTCAATTAAATCAAGATTGTACATATACCAGTTCTAACTAATAATAAAAATGTAGATGTCGATTCTCGAAGGAGATCGCCCACCTCGCTTGGTTAACTCACCTTGAAGAGAACACCTTTTTTTCATATCTCGTACAGAGAAAAATAAGAACGAGGCTCTCTTTGTAAGCACTCATGCTCAGACCAAGAGGAAAACAGTGAATCAGCCCCCAACTTTCCCACCACGGAAGGTGGACAAGATCCATCTGATTTTTCCTCCCAATCAAAGATTTGTTATGGATTATAAAAGGGACGGGAATTGCTTCCCAAGAGGCCACATGTCGAAGGAGGCTTCCCACGTTTCTCCTCAAAAAAACAAAATTCCTAAGAATTCTCCAACAACCCTTCCACTACATAAATAAAATACACTTTTTACTATGTTTAAAAGACATCAATAATGAAAGGCAATGATCTTAATACATATCCGCCTTTATATATGTCTATTAGTTTGTAATTATATTTTTGTTTTACAAAACATAAATTTAAGTTTCTTATTAAAATAAAATAAAAGCCATAACTTTTCTGAGTAGGGAAATTAAACGTATTTCACAACAAACTATAACATATATAGCAATATCATAAGAATATTTTCATTATGGTGTTCATCTAGACCTTATTAGTGTAAATAAAACCTTGCAGTACTTAGTTTCCAATGTTAGCTAAGGCAAATGCTTAAACCGAAAGAGCAAATCCAGTGTCCATGACGCTTAAGGCGACACGTGTCATCCAAAGACATGGCCTCCTAGCCAATCATCCCTCCCCCTAGTGGATTCGTCATCAAATCATCGCTCTGGTTGTGCAACACTTTTAGCCACCTAACATTACTAATCTCATCAAATCATTGATAAAACTAGTATTCATACTTACATTACCTTTTACTTACGCTTCATGTTTTTCAGACGTGTTCTGAGGGGATGTTATATCTATTATGAAACTTCCCTCATTAATTGTATCTTTCCATACATAAATAAAATTTGAGAATACCAAACAACCCACTCTCTTATTATGGTAAAAGGCACAATAGAAAGAATGTTAAACATATACTATGAGCTACTCTTAGTGAAGATATTTTTCTTCTTCATATAACTGATTTCAATAACTCTATCATTCTTAACCCAATTTAAACTTTATTCATTAATCGTAACAATAAAACTAAGATTTTGAATAACTTTACTATAATGCATAAAAATGTAACATACCTACTAAATATGTTTAGCTTTATCTAATGTAAAGATATCCTCATGCCTGAAAATAATTTCGCCAAAAACTTCCTTACTTATGATTTAAATAATCCATAAAGATCCATTGTAACAAATCCCAAACATATTCTATTTACTAGTACCCACTAATATAATCATTTGTTTTATATAACATTATAATCCATAATATAATCTTTATGACATGCATAAACAAAACTTATAAAAGAAAAGAATTTGAGTATATAATAAAACTATTTAGTAAACATAGTAATTCATACATATTCCCAAATCAATATTCCAATGCCTTTAACTTTTCATTAATGAAGTGAGAACAGGTAAAATATATATACTATGATTCCAACTTAGACTTTGCTCCTATAATGGTTAACTCAAGGTATCCTTACTACATTAACGCACCAACAATTAAAACCCCCACCCTACTGACAGTTAAAACAAAAAATCCACTAAAAAGTGGGACAGTCATTAGAATGGATGAGCAGATACTCGGTGGTCCGTAGTTTAGCAACACGCACAATCATAAAGGAAGATTTGCATCATAACTAGAGCTAGATCTGAATCAAAACGGACATCAACACCGCACTAACAGTGGCAGTCATATAATCCCCATGATGTTGATAAACTGTTATCTACGCACGGATTGGACAATAAAATTAATTATACCTGGAGCAGGGATATAACTCAAACGAAGGCATTGTAAAAAAAATCGGACGCAAGGATCAAGCACAGACTTTAGGTTTAAAAGCATAATTATATATCAAATGGAAGATAAGCTAAAATCAGGTGCATGGATCAAAAGTGTGTTCAGATTTGATATATATATATAAAGAGAGAGAGATCAAAAACTAATTCGATATATTATGGATTATCGAGTGATGAGAGACCTAAGTTCTTTTTTAAGTGCAAGATAAATGTGTTTATACATTTTACATACTAAAACGAATCAAAACACGCAGGCAGACAAATAGATCACAAATCTGGCAGGGAATCTTATGCACACAAACCCATGTTTAGATTTGAGTTTTAAGAAGGTATTATATCAAACATAGGTACTCAGTTTGCTAGCTATCCTCAAAAGGCATAAAAAAGAAGAAGAATTGAAGACTACATGAAAGTGGAAACACATGCACACTGCGTAGAAACAACTTGAATCAATGTTATGAAAAAATAAAATAAACAACATATCCAAAATCGATTATGAAGATCAATTGTATAGTTGGGTCTGAATTTAATATAACCCAGCCATTTGAGAAACTCAATGCAGAACGAACAAGGATTTGGAGAATTAACGCTAAATTGATAAAAAGAAAACATATTATAACTCCGTTGCACAAATCGAAATAAATAAATTCAGTGAATCATATAAATGTCTGAGAAATCTTTAGATACAAATTATTAGATTCAGTTGTAAGGGATCGTTAAATCATTCCAAGAGTATGTAAATATGACAGAGTTTAAGTGCATGAAAAACTAATCAAATAAGATGAAAGATAGGCTTCAACAAGAGTGGTTTGGATTCATTTATTTTTTCAAATACTAGAATGCAGAGTTTAATTTTTAAAAATGCTACCTTTAAACTAGTGCATGAATAACACATACATTGAGTCATAGGATAATGGAAAGAAAAAGTAATCATAAGAAGTTTTCGGATCACCTATATGAATTTAGATAATGAATAACAACCGAAGATGGAAGATGAATTACAGAGGTACTTACATCAAAGCAATGTGATAAAAATACTACTTGGAGAATCAAGTCCTGCCAACTATAGGACACAACAACTCAATTGTTTGCTCCACTCCACCTCCTAGATATATCACCAGCATAGCAAGTAATTAGATCTATGCTCCATTTTTAAATCATTTGTATCCATTTAAAATGTTCCAAAACCCAAAATACAAGATATTATAATTTTACACAATTTCATTACTTAATAAAAAATACCTTTAATAACAGTAAATAACCACCACCATCATTATTATACACATTAAATATATTTTCATAATAAAATATAGACTTTTATTAAATTTACCTTCAATTTATTAAATAAATTATCCTCTCCCATCTAAAGGGTTAAGCATTGGTCGGAGTTCAAATATTTCAGGCGTATATTAATTATTATGTAAAGGGTTAAGCTTTTGGTCCGAGTTTAAACATTTCACGCTTGTATTAATATTTAAAACAATTTATTAAATAAATTATCCTCTCCCATGTATAGGATTAAGCTTTGGTCGGAGTTCAAATATTTCAGGCGTATATTAATTATTGTGTAAAGGGTTAAGCTTTTGGTCCGAGTTTGAATATTTCACGCTTATATTAATATTTAAAATTTGCAAAATATTTATTAAGAAATGTTATAAATTAAAATTAGAAAGGTTAAATTAGTTATTATTATTATTTATGTATGGTAAAATTTATTACAAGTTAGTTGGCATCATTATTTTTCTTTGTGGGTATGTAGTTACTCATAATTGACTTGAAATTTTTTATTTTATAAATTAAATAAGATATTTTGAAGTTGATTTTAGATTATTTATTATAATGTTGATATTTTTTTATATTAAGGGAATTGACAACTGGTTTATAGTAGTGTGAGACAAGGTCACTAGTATGGGGCACTACTTCTTTAGAATTTGAACCTGTGACCTTTTTACAATATGTTGTATCATTTTACTTAGTCTACACTCACATTATAATAATGATTTTCTTGAACTTTTAACTAATTATTTATTATAATATTTACTTTTTTATTAAGTAATAATAACTATAATATTTATGTCTACTTAACTTTTTTTTAAGTACAAAAATAAAATTCTAAAACAAATTAAGTAATTCCTCACTTTTAATATTCTATAAATCAAAATTAACTTATAACCAACAATATTATTATTATTTAAATATTTTTTATTTTACAATATATAGTTTTTAAAAATCTATCTAAAATTTACTCAATTTTGAACCTAAATCTTCAACCTAATATAAATGGATCAGGTCATATAAAACTACTTTCTAAAAAGTTACTTTGTTAACCATTCATTCATGAAAAGATACATTCAAAACAAATATAAAATAAGCATTTAATACAAAACAATTCGTCCATTACACACCATATTTTAGTAGAGAATAGCAACTGTCTTAATGATCACTGATTTGCCAAAATTTAACCACTCATTTGTCCAAATTTAACCAGTAGCGTTTAGGTAATAAGTAGGTAGAAATGCTTGCAAAACAGGTAGAAATTATTGTAAAAGAAAATCGATATTGGTCTGCAAAACAGGTAGAAGTTATTGTAAAACAAAACAGGTAGAAGTTATTGTAAAACAAAATCGATATTGGTTTCAAAACAAGAACAAAATATCGTAATCAAAGCAGATCACTAACACTCTCATGAAGGCCAGGGAGGCCTGCATAGAATTGTTCTGCAAACATGACAAAAAGAAATGATGGAAAGGCATGAAGGAAAAACGAAGGACTCGCTGCTTAGCAGCGAGTTCCTCTCCGGCAGGAGATTACTCCTGCGTTCCTCGTGAGCTGCCCCACATAGGCCGAACTCCTTGGTCTCATACTGTATGCAGTTGCATATGCTATAGACCGTGGTGATCCTGATTGGGTGAAATTTGCACCATTGAGAAGCAAGTCATCTTCTGATTTCCAGTTCCAGTACTTCCATTCATTAATTGAAACTCCCGTCTCACGCCTTGTAATTTCTTTAGTAAATTGGTTTGCAGATGCAAGGAATCGGTTACCTTGACTCAAAATGGTAGGGTTTGCACTTCCGCCGATGGCATAATCTTCCCATTCAGTGTAATCATTGTTCACTATATGGAAATGTCCAAACCGGCATCTGTAAATTAAGTCATTAGTAAATCACAAATAGAGAAGAACTTGTCAGTTAAATAACAAGAAGAGATCTCCACAGAGAAGTATTTACCTAGGCATTCGTTGACGGAGACCTGGACCAAAATGGTTGAATGCAACGGTTACCTTCATGAATCTGTCGTCGTTATAGTTGTCACTATGACCAAGTAGCATCACCTGCAAAGAAACCATCATAATTATCGTTGTCTATTCATAAAAAAGAGGTTTAAAACAGTCTTTGTACAAAGTCACTGGTATTAATAAATCAGAAGTAACTGTACAACACTAAATTAGAAGCAACTACCAAATGAATTAAAGATTAGTACTTTATTGTTGTCTATCTAAAAAGATTTTTAAAGTTTTTTTTTTTTTTTTCAAGAAATGTATGTTATGGTCAGTGCATTTTCACCATTGGCTAAGATAACCCTAACCTAAAGACATCTAAACCCTCAAAGTCACAAGGGGATCTCACCAAGACTTGTCTTACATAAGATTTTAAAGCACTTCTTACATAAGATAAGATCATAGATAATAATAAATCAGAAATCAAAGATTCTAGAGCACTCATTATATAAGATCATCTGCACTAATGAATCAGAAATCAAAGATAAACAGAGGGGCATGTAAGTCTTCAAAGTCAATATTGCACCATGCCTGGGCTACACCAACCCTTATGATGGCTGGAATTTTTGGGTGTCTCCTCCAGACTAACTCACCCATAAGGGGATTGAACTCTTGTGGCCTTTCTAACAAGTCCCACACCTTAACTGAATGAGCTAGCCAGATTTGAGAGATTCTAAAGCACTTCTTAAATAAGATCATTGATACTAATAAATAATAAATCAGTAATCAAAGATTTTAAAGCACTTCTTAAATAAAATCTTGGATAATAATAAATCCGAAATCAAAGATTCTAAAGCACTCCTTACATAAGATCATCTATAAGATCATTTGTACTAATGAATCAGAGATCAAAGATTCTAAAGCACTCCTTACAGAAAATCATCTATACTAATGAATCAGAAATCAAAGATTCTAAATAAGATCATAATACTAGAATGAATTAATAAATTAGACATCAAAGATTCTAAAGCACTCCTTACATAAAGATCATTTATAATAATGAATCAGAAATCAAAGATTCTAAAGCACTCATTACATAAGATCATCTATACTAATAAATCAGAAATCAAAGATTCTAGAGGGCTTCTTACATAAGGTCATCAATACTAATAAATTAATGAATCAGAAATCAAAGATTCTAAAGCACTCCTTACATAAGAACATCATACTAATGAATCAGAAATTAAATATTCTAAAACACTCCTTATATAAGATCATCAAAACTAATGAATCAGAAATTAAAATTAAAGATTCTAAAACACTCCTTAGATCGCCAATACTAATGAATCAAAACCAAATATTCTAAAAATAAAAAATTATAAAGCACTCCTTTCGTAAGATCATCTATACTAATTAAACAAACAGACACCACTTGCATGAATGAATCTAAGATCACCTCGTTATGGCGAGTAAAGTAGTTGTTTGAGATGGTGATGGAGGTGGATGCCTCCACTACGTCAATAAGACCATCGGCACAGTTAGACATGGAGCAATGGTCCACCCAGATGTTCTTTCCAGTGAAGATGGTAATCCCATCTCCCTCGGCAATTTGTCTGAGCCCAACATGGGTTGGAGAGTCTCTCACCATAGCGTTTCCAGCGGGTCTACAATCTTGAATGTGAATACCATGAATGATGATGTTATTGACATTCTGAATGGTGATACACGGGCCGTAATAACCAATGAGGACGTTGGCGCCTCTACCATCGATTGTCTTGAAACTGTTCATGATCAGCTCTTCCTTCAGCTTGATCACCATGTCTTGCTGGAAGATGATCCAGAGGGGCTCTGTCTGAATCACAGCATAACGCAGAGTTCCGTTGGCCGGATTCACAGGATCATCACGGGCATCTGTAACTATATAAATCTTGCCATCTTTGCCTCCAATGGCGTCTTTTCCAAATCCCATGCCGCAATCTGCAAGCCGTTTTCTGTTCTGCTCCCAGTTGGGGTCACAGCGCCAACAGTCATCAATGGGATTACCCGTTGCACAGGTCAAAACGCCACCGAGCTCTCGGCCTCGTTTTGTACCGTTATTATTGCTGCGTCTGTTGTTGGGATTTAGTAGACAGTATATAGATAAAACAGTAGATCAGATTCAGCTTCTAACAAAAGTAACAAACATGAGATAGATGAACAAACTGAATCTATTTTTGCAGTGAAAAAGTTATTTACTCTTGGACAATTTGTGCTACGCTCTCTGGATCATTTTGCAGATCGAAGCTTGATATATTGGGAGGCGCTACTTTCGTTTCTCCCATCAATATCTCCGATGCATGGCTGCAGCGAAGGATCCCCATCAAGAGCAAGTAACCAAAAATACTTTGAATGCTTGCTTTAGAAGCCATTATCTCCTCGGTATTCACAATATACTGATAGTCACTGGATGCTGCTTCTGCTTTCAGGGTTAAACAATAATTGAATGTCTCAAAATGCAACAGCTTCAAACATTCCCTGAAAACGAAAAGCCATCGAAATGTAAAAACAGCAAAAAGAAACTCAGGAAAAACAAGCACTCCAAGTCCTTTTATACAGCAACAAAGACTTGGAGTAGAAATTATAAACCCTGGTGATATTTGCGTGTCCTTTCACATACCGAATTTATCCTTTCACATAGAAATAATCAACCCTAGTGGAAGCTATGGTAAACCCTAACAATATTTACATGGGGTAACAACAGCTAAATTATTCACCTTCTGACGTGGCTGGTTTTCTCAAATTAACAATATTGTTATTTTAATATGAACAAATTCATATAAAAAACTTTAATAGGATTTGAAATGGGGTGATCTCAACATTCATATTTATTGTATGTCCAACTAATTTCAACGGAAAATAACTTATAAATTATTTCAATTAATTGGAAAAAGATTTTCCATTAAATTGAATTAAAACCATTTATAAAATACAACCAAAATTTTAATTTATTAAAATTAATTTATATGTTTTTTGGGGTTAAAATAAGGGATTCCACTTGGTGTGGGTTATACCAATCATTAACTGATGGGATTTTAAGTGTATTTTTTCAACTAGCAATGAGTCAAGGTTAATGAATCCATATCTTAACCAAATAAGATAATAAAAATTAGTTAACATTAATTTTAAATATAAAAGAAATTTAATAATTAAATATAACTAATATTTAATAAATATTGTTGGTTAAAATGATCAAATTCAAGTATTTCAAAAAATTTAAAAATTAAATATAAAAACCATTTCATAAATATTGTTTGTTAAAATGTTAAAATTTCAATTTTTTAATTAAGTTTTTTGAAAATTCACTTTAATTTATTTTTTCAAATTTGAATACCATTTAAATCTTTTAAAACTAAATTACTTAAAATTCTTTAAAATAATGGTTTGAGAGTCCAAAGTTATTATATTTAAAGATTTTTTTAATAAAAAACAAATAGTTATTAGTTATTAGAAATTAAATGTTAAAAGTTGTGATTAAAAAGTTCAATTTTTGTTAAAAAGAAATATTAACATGTTATTAATGAAATTAAAAATATATATTAATATAGTATAATTCCACAAGGATGGTAAACTCAATAGAGCTTTAATTGAATTTTTTTATATTTGTATCATTCTATTTATATGGTTTTGAATTAGGTTATCTTATGTAGAGAGTGTCTTAATAAGATACCCATTTATCTTTTATTTTACATTGGATGGGCTAATTTAGGAATGTTATAATCTAGGCATTTAAGGGTTGGTGTGTTCCACTTGGGGTGCTACCATTAGGTGATTTTGACAGCTTAGATGCCCCTGGGTTGCAATCTCTCAACCAATGGTGGAAATGCCTCAAGCGACCGAAATTTCTTACAAACAAAATAATAAAAAATAAAAATTAATTTTAATAGATATTAATGTAGTCTAAATATAAATTTAGATTATCATCAAAGCCCACTAGAAAGTCCAAAATCTAGAATAAATAGACTTCTTTTATATTGATATTAATAAGTGTCCCCTAACTTTATATTTGGGAAAGTACATAAGCCCTCCATAATAGAAATTTATAATAACAAAAAACACTCAAGGTTTTAGGTAATAATGAAATTGATATATATTTTTAAGAAATTTAAATAATGATTTAAATATACTATTAATTAAGGACAATATAGAATATCTATATTATAATTTACCACAACCCTCTCTACTTCTATTGACAAATTTTCTATTTAGGTGTCATGCAAAAAGGACAACAAAATAACTAACCCTTGGTATGATCAAGATTGCAAGCATGTTAGAAAACCATTAAAGATGCTTCCAATAAATCCTTAAAAGTAACAAGATGTCTAGGCACAAATCACTAATTAAAAATGAAAAGAAGATGTTATATATGTAAAAATTAAGATAATAGTTTTCACCTCTCTATTAGGTAGATCCTAAGAATTTCTAGACTAGAGACAAGTTATAAGTGGTAGAACTAATTAAATTAATATGATTCCTTAAGTGATTGGAATTTCTACCATAAAAAGTTTTGTCAATCCCCTCACATGGTGGACAACATTCATACCATTTATACATAGGAATAAGCTTTTTTATTTAGAATACATGTAGTTTGGGGTTAAGATACTCTCAAAAGAGAAAGCTAAGTATATTGAAGGATACCAAGTAGAAATATTAAAATTTGGTTGGCATATCCTCATCCCTCACATCCACAAGGTGTTCAATTTAGTTGTCAAGAAAGGTTTCCCTAAAATCTAGGAATAAGGCCTCATTGTTCCTATTTTTAAAAGTGAAGACAAAAAAAATCCATTCAATTATAAGAACATTATGATTATCCCACATTTAGCCAAATTATAAGGAATTATTTGGAAAAGGATATGGACATATGGCTAGGCATGCATGGAAACACATCTAAGGTCTATGAAGGATTTCAAGGCTACCATTCAACTATGGACCACCTTGTTACTATTAGGATCATTTCTGAGTGTTGTGATAATAAAACTAATCATGTGCATTTTTTTTTTGAATTAGGAAATCATTGTTTACGGTGCCCATAAATAACTTGTGGAATATATTAGAAGAGATAAAAGTCTCTTTTGCGTTTAGAGTTGTTGCAGTATGGTTGTATGAGAAGTCATTTCTAAGTTTAGGAACTCTTAGGGATGATAAGAAAATATTAACTATAATATATAAATCCAATAATGTTGTCCCTTATTCCCTACATTTGGTTATACATGAAATAGGGTTGTTTGGAAGAATTAAGTCGTGCTATCACATTTTTGGATGGTATCATCATCATCCTTCTTCTATATTTTGGTAATATTTTTTTTTATGGAGAGGAGTCCCTGTGATTTCGATAAGAAGCTAAAAATTCTCCAATATTTTTTCTCTAGTATGGGTAAGACTGTTAAAACCCACAAAACAAAGGTTATGGTACTCAAATCTCAAAGGATGAGTTATGATAATTCTATGTATGACAACAACAACAACTTGGAGGAAGTGAATTCATATAAATATCTTGGAATTGATTTTCATCATAAGCTTAATTGGAACTATAGAATTGAGAAAGTAATTAATGGATAACGAAAACCTTATTATGCACTTGAAAATAATTGTAAATATGCAAACCTCTGGCTTTGGGATAGGAAGAAACTCATCTTTAAGACTCTTTTCACTTGTTATCTCATATGGTTGTGAAGTTTGAGGTTTCAACATCTCTAGAGAATATTGGAGAAGGATAGAGTAAATCCAAAAGCATGTTATATAATCTCAAAATTAAAGGCAATACACCCTATCCTATCATCCTCATAAAAGAACAAGATAATTGATATAAATTGCTACCTAATGTACAAGAACAAGATAAACAACATGGGAGACAAGAGGATTTAAAATATTACTTCATACTTTAGTAAAAACAACCTGTAACTTAAAAATTGTTGACATAAGATTCTAAGTCCTCCCTAAACCATTGGGGAGTCAAGGAAGAGGCTATTTTTCATAATATTGATAGTATTAAAAGTATTATTTCATCTAAATTTAAGGTAATGATGTGGCGTGATAAAGAGATAGAGGATTAGAGGATAAGACAAAATTAATTTACTATAAGTAGGTGATCAACCATAATATAGAAGATCAAAAGTATCTCTTTATTTTAACTAATGTAATGAAGAGAATCAATATTGCTGAAATAAATAAATAAACAAAATATCATGAGCTCCATAGTGAGCTAAGGAACTAGATAAATTCTAAAACATTGTGGGATGAAGGAATATGTCATCTTGTGACACAAAGAGGGTTGAATATGAAAATGAATTTCTCATATAATGTCCTATAGACACCCAAATTAGAGCGTAATTTCAAAACATTTTCCATAGAACCAACCTTCATAACCTTTTAACTTATCATAACTATGGAGATTTAAAAAAACATCTCTTAAATGTTCCCAAATATAGAAATAAAATTCTAAAGAAAACTGAGTGACTCCTTCGATTTTTAATATCCAATAGACTAAATTTGGTCCAAAACAAATTTTAAATTGTTATTATTATTATTATAAATAAAAGAAAATGTAAATATAAATATGTGAGTAATTAAATAATATTTTCAAAAATATAGGTAGTTGAATAATTTAAGTAAAAAGAATAATTTTAAAAATTAATATCTAGTCACTACAAGAAATTTGACTTTTAGAGGGGGTTGTATTCCACCTACAAAAGTCACTTTTGGGGGTGGCTTTGGATTTGGATGCAACCTTTACAAAACCGCCTCCAATAGCATCGACACTTAAAGTTTTGAATTTTAGGGGTGGTTTTCAAAGATATCAAAACCGCCCCTAAAAGTAACTTTTGGGGACATTTTTAAAACCCCTCAACCCAAAAAGGAAATGATTTTTAAGGGTGGTTCTAAACCCACCTCATAGACCACTATGGGGGCAGTTCCAAATCCCCTAAAAATTATTTACTACAATCCTTAGGGGGAAGTTACAACCCCCCCTCATAAGTACCTACGGGGGAGGTTCCAAACCCCACCTAAAACTCCGTATTAAAAATATTTGGGGGTGGTCTTAACAAAACCTCCCCCAATAGCACCGACACTAAAATTTTGGACTTTTAAGCGCAATGCTATAAGATATCAAAACCAATGTTAAAAGTGACTTTTGGGGGAGGCTGTAGCCCCCCACCCCCCCCAAAAAAAAATGTATTTTAGGGGCCATTCTAAGCCCCCCTTGTAGAAACCTATGGGACGTTTTCAAGCCCCGCCTAAAAGTCCTTATTACAAATCTTTGAGGGCAGTTAGAAACCCGGCTCTTAGGTACCTATGGGGGATGTTTGAAATTCCCCTCTTAGGAACCTACTGTGGTGGTTCGAACCCAACCTAAAACTCCATATTACAAACCTTTGAGGTTGGTTATGAACCACCCTTATATAAACCTCACACGGGGATGTGAAACCCCCCTCATTGTAACAAACAAGGAAAGTTTTAAACCCCCCTCGTAGTGACATATGAAGGTAGTTTAGAACCCCCATTGTAGCAACATACAAAGTCGGTTTGAAACCCCCCCTATACCCATAATAAATCATAATAAAATATATTTTATTAAAAATAAAAATATTCCAATTCATTAGGGCACAGAGGAATAGAACCACCAGCCTCCTACTTGCAAAGCATACACTCTTCCATTGAGATACAACCCTTTAATGATTGGGTAAAAGAGAAATATTAACAACTAGATTGCATCATTTATAATTCTAAGAAAAGACATTAAGATCTAAATACAACGATGCTTAAAGTACAATTTATATTTCCAAATACAATCATGCTTAAAATCCAATTTCCTTTTCAAAAGAATGTTTCTACATATGTATCTCTATTAAACATGTATGCAAAGGTTGTTAGGTGTGCTGAGCTAGTTGGATTGAGGTCAATAATAGTTTGCATGCATTTGTTGTTGCAAATAAGCCACATTTTCAAGAAGAAAAAAACTATATGCATTGTTTGAAAGTTTGTATAGATAGATGAAGAGAGAAGGGTATGTGCATGATATGAATTTTGTAACACACAATATGCAGTAGTATTCTGAGAAAAACAAATTCTACCATCATATTCATATTTGACCATTGATTTTGGACTTATGACATGTATATCCAGTGAAGACTAGTAGACGTGATACTAAGGACTTAATTGCCAATCTCAAGTTTAAAAAATGGAGCTAGATTCTTTGGTGTTAACCCTTTCCAACACGATGGGACAAATTACTAGATTCATGGAATTCTTTATACAATCCACCCATACCTACATGTGTTATATATGTAGAAGAACCAATGGAAGACCCTGGCGCTGAAACCTAGTTTGAGTCAATGGAAAAGATAACAATGATGTTTTAAAAATCTCTATAGTTAATTAATGTTATGCCAATATATTTTTCTTTTAGGAGAGTTAATTAATGTTTTTCCTTTGTGAAGATTGATGTTGTAAGTTTGAATAATCAATTATCTTTAAGGACATCCATTCGAAACAATTCAATAAGGTGCATAACCCTATGTGTATAAACAACAAAAGATGTGAAAACCATGGTTTGCTCCCCTTTCAAGAGATGCAATAATGCCATTAAATACAATGGTTTCAAATTTCAAGTTTGACTCACAAATATAACATAAAACAAGAAATCAATGATGAAATTATACTGCAACTAATATTACTCAATACAAAAATCCATGCATTGGTGGTTTCAACCTTGAAATACATATCTTCCATAACCTAACAATCAATAAAAAGGAATAATGCGTTTAAGCTAATTCTATTACCAAATAGTTCAATTTGTTCCATGGAATCATAGTTTTTGAATAACTATTTTAGGGAGAGGGGTATGGCTTCAAAACTACAATACACATGGTTTCAAAATAGACGTACCTTTCCAATTTGAAAATTTTCAGTTCTTGAGGAAGCTTGTAACATTTTTCTTCTCTAGTTGAATCAAGGAACAAGGGTTGATGGAGATCAAGTTGAGAGAGTTTACTAGGATCTCTAGTTAGTGTAGAAAATAAAATCATCTTCATAATGCTTGGATCTGATTTAGCTCTATCAAGATCACTACAATAAAGAAGGTACCACAACAAATGCCCATAACTAGAATCAAAGCCATAAACATACTTTAAGAATGTAAATGGGAAAAAAAATCATTATGAATAGCTTCAGTAAGTTCTTACTCTCTTTTGAAATTTTTTATTGTGTCCAACCTAGCCAAAAATCCGCTCCAAGTTGCTCCACCATTTTCACGGTAATTTGGTTGTGCTCTATAGATTACATTTGGAATCCAATATAGATACACTTCTCTAAGTAGTCTATCAGTTTCATCAACAACCTACAAATTTCACAAGTTCGTGGTTGTCAAGTTTTAAGAAGATAGCATGTATTTTGTTTTCTTGAATAAATTTTAACTTATCAGTAGTCAATTTTTCCAAGGGAAATACCAAATGTATAAAAGGATACTAAATTCCCTCTAAACACAATCTACAAGAATGAAAATGCAATAAACAAACATCATGACAAATTAAAATTGAAATGGCCAAGCTATTGGTATAAAATAAGATCCAATGACACCTTATATTAGATTATTACTTCCTAGAGGTAGGAAATAAGATCCTTGTTGCCTTTATAAAATATGATGGTCCATCAAATGTATTCCATGGGATAGAAACCTTATGTACATGCTTATAAAATTCATATTCTCTTGTATACACTGATTACAAACAATGATGGCATGATTGATGCAAACAGAATAGAGGAATGGACACTGCTTGAGAAATAGGAAAATAAAATTTTATATTTCAAAGGTGGGATTAATGTTGAGCTGGTTCAATGGTAAATACTAAATAGAAAGCATAATTAATTATGGAATGCTAGGTTCTTATAGTTTGAGAGAACCCATAGGGAAAATGATAGATAAAGTTTTATCAATAATATATATTGAATACATAATACATCTGATCATAATCTATTGCATTTGTCTTATGAATTACTTGAATCATATTGAATGGGTGACATAATTTCTTACTTATCATTTATGACTATTCTAGGAATAACTAGCCTAATCAATTCAGTGAATAGAATTAGTAAACCATACTAGTGATACTATATCATAACACTTGATGTTCCATTTCTATATAGATTTAGATTCTTTTCTAGTTGATGTTGACAAGAAAAGGAAATAGTGCAACTATGGTTGTACATTCTCTTCAGGGTCAAATTTCTTAGTAGTTGCATTTGAATTGTTGAATATTGTACATGGGTGGCAGAAGAATACATAGAAGTTTGAAAATGATTTCTACTCAAATTTTTTCCTTGATAGTTTAAGTGGGAATATAGTGCTTGAAATTTAGATATATTACATATCCACTCTAACCCATGCCTAGACCTTAAAATTGTTCAAGATAATCTCCCTTGTATCAAAACTTCCTTAAATGATCTGCCATGTGTTGAGAAGGAAGGTTTATATTCCAAAAAATCATTTTTGTTAACGTTCTAATAAAACCCTCTAAGTGTTGGATCTTTTGAACACCTCCAAAATCCATATTATGGTTCTTTTTAGGTAGTTTTACATTGAATTTAGATGTTTTACCTTATAATTTCCAGAAATCCTATTATGTAGCAGTCCTTGCATTGGTCGGTTTCGCACACTGAGGCATATATATAAGTTTTAATTGATAATTTAATTTTACTTTTCTATGTAAGAGTGATTTGGAGCAAAACAATTAGTGCAGTCTAGAGCAACAAGTTTGGTATATTAATCTTGAAATGCATTTTATATTCCCTTCACTGTCTTTCCTTTATTGGGCCATGAAAAATTATTTTTTATTATTATAATAAGCCTAGGTGTGACAAATGATCAACATATGTTATTTTTTAGTCTCAACTTCCATTGATTGTCACTAGATATATCCTTTCGACCAATATACATATGTTTCAAATGTCCTTACGATGGACCATTTTTTCTAGGTAGTTGATGACTATCCTTTTGCTAGTGAATTATATATAAGTATAATTTTGAAATCCTATTAACTGTTGAACAATTGATTGTTTTGTTGGCTTAGCATATTTCTAAAAGAGATAAAGAAATAGAGTTGGTTGAATGTATCTTCATGTTTTGATTCAAATTTGGCAATTTGTCCAGAACTGAATCCTAATTGGAACTAATATAGATATATTGATATAGTTAGCAGTAGCTGCAAACTAGGATATGTGACATTATGAATATAAATGTCACATGTTTCATGTTCTAGGATAGAACTTGGCCAGTGGTTTGAGTGATCCATTTTGGAAACTTAACAAGTTTTATAATAAAACCAAGGCATCCTATGGAAAATGAATTTCCAATATTAAGGAGAGTGGTGTAGGTTGGATCAACCACAGCCAACCCAACTAGCACCTCCAAAATCTGGTGGCTCCTAGACATTAGAGGAAATTTGGGGTCTAAAATGGGCCTTATAAGAAAACGCGCCAACAATAAATTTTGTGAGTTGGAATTCAAGAACCAATAGAATTTCAATAAAATGAGTCAACCATAATGGTTGAATTGACATATTTGTGATAAAAGAAAACTACTTTTTTTGTTCATATTTTCGACATATATCCTCGTGTTTTTACTCAAATTTCAAGTGGGAGAGCTCGTTGGATGTGGAATTTAATTTCACATATAAAAAGTACCGACACTGTATACTTTTCATGGAGTTCGCTACCCCAAAAACAATAAATACCCGAAAAAATGTGATGATGATGTCACCATCATGTTTTTTCAAGTATTTCTTGTTTTTGGGGTAGCAGGGTCCACCAAAAGTATGCAGTGTGGGTACTCATTGGATGCAGAATTACATTCTGCATCCAATGAGATCTCCCACTCAGAATTTGAGTAAACAAACAGAGAGATATGTCAAAAATACTAACACAAAAAGTAGTTTTTTTCATTCTTACTCCAAAATTAATAGCTATTATTTTATTATTTTAACTATTATTTTCCTTAGGAATCCTATTTTAGACCTCAAATTTCCTCTAATGCATAGCAGGATTACCAAATTTATCCCTCGGCCAAACTCTGCTCTAAAATTACCTCCCTGCAATTCTGCTTCCGCAACCACCTTTCTGCAACTTTGTTTCTGCAATAGAGTTTTTGCAACAGGATTTCCCAAAAAATTGTTTCCACAACAGACTTTCTGCAAGTAGTTAGCGTGATGTGAGATTTAAACTTTCCAAAGCTTCTCACCCGTAACTTTCCTCCCGCAACTTTTCCTCCATAATTTTTTTCTAGCTGTCAGATCTTTGCGGCCTTCCCCATGACTATTGATCTAATCCTTTGTGTGGATCTCATAGATCTTTGTGGATTCATTAGCTCCCTCACAAATTTCATTGCAGATCTCTCCTAGACCATCAGATCTTTGTCTGCAGACTCAATATTCAACATTCATTGTCTGCAATAAACTAGTTAAGGTAGAAAATATGTGAGTTGTGTCAATTGATTAGATAATCAATCAATATAGCCTGCCATATCTAAGATTCATTCGCCTAACACTTCTATGCATGCATTTACAACATATCTCAACTACTCAAGCAACAAATTCATGCATGAATCAACAATTTCAGATAAATACACAGATGTTTAGGAAACCGTCGAGGTCGTCTCTTCATGGATTCACAATTCAAAATAGTAAATGCATAGAGGCTAATAATACTACAAAGACACAACCACTCTTCCTATTAAGAAACCACACAAACACATAGCTTGGCTCTCTTATTCAATCTATTAAAATATTTACAAGCAAAGCCAGACGCAGGTCTGTCCATCTCTCTGCAAACTCAAAATTATAATGTTGAAGAGAAGAACCCTTCTCCCTTCTCTAATATTCTTATTTAAGCTAAAATATAACCTCCTACACTAAGTGGTCATGCACCGAAAAAACACAACTACAAAGCATGATGAAAACGTCCATGTCTGAAACAAACAAAATGCGGCTTGATCTCCATGCAGGGAGTCATGATATGCAATCCCTCCTACCGGTACTAAAAAACTATGACTCCAAAAAACAACAAAAATATGCTACAACATGTGACCAACTCATCACATTTCTTGCATGCCACGATGCTCCTGCATGATACTTGCAAGGGTGAAAAATTATGAACCCTTGTTCATTAGATCATCTATAGTGAAACCCTTGGCTTCCAACTTTGCAACATCCAAGTAGAATCATATTTGGGTCGCTTTTTCTATTTGAACAAATACTCCAAATAGTCCTTCTTCCTTGTACTCTTTACCACTTTAGTGTTGAGGAAGGCCTCAACTTCCAAAGGATGTTCTAGAGGAAACTACCCCACCCATTGTAGGTCTTCAGTAGGATTTTCATATTTTGCAAAGGTTCCAGTATCACCTACTACATAAGGATATAGATATGCAACATTAAATATTGGTGACATACCCATCCCAGTAGGCATCTCTAACTCATAAGCATTTGTTGAAAATTTTCTGAGTATTGTGTAGGGTCCAATCTTCTTCATCTTCATCTTGTTATACTGTCCTTTTGGAAATCTGTCTCTCTTTAGATATGTGAAGACCAAATCTCCTACTTCATAGTTCTTCTCTCTCCTTTTGGAATCTGCTCTGGCCTTGTAATTGGTGTTACTCTGCTGTAACCTTGCTTTCACTTGCTCATGTAGTTCACTGATTTTCATTGCAAAATATTCTCCATCAGCACTCCTTTTCTCCAATTGACCTAAGTCAGGAAGTTCACACACTCCTCTTGGATGCATTCCATACAAAATTTGAAATGGACTCATCCCTATACTTCTATTTGGTGAATCATTATAGGAAAACTTGTCTTGAGGTAATACTCTATCGCACTGTTTACGACTCTCTCCAATCAGACTTCTCAACATGTTCCCCAGACTCCTATTAACTAAATCTATCTGTCCATTAGACTGTGAGTGATATGCTGAACTGAAGTTCAGTCTGGTGCCCAACTTATTCCACAAGCTCCTCCAAAAATGACCTGTCAACTTCACATCTATGTCTAATACAATGATTTTAGGATAGTCAATTTACTTGTTCTTTCATACTCTTTAATGTGATTGAATGATAATCCACATCATTGATAGTTTACCCTTTTTTCGGGCCATGTGGATTACCTACGAAAAAGGAATACTCTATTTTCATTGAAATCTAGAAGAGTATCTTTAGGTATAGATTTATCTCTTTTCTGGGCCTAAAGGACTAAACTTAAAGAAAAGGAACATTTTCGAGCTTAGTTTTCTCTTTTTCATGCTCTGTAGCTAAACATGAAAAATATTCTGAGCATTCTTTATTCCATTGTCATGCTTGCTTAAAACCTAGTACAAAAGCATCGAATTTGTTGTTGTTTGTCACGTTCTCGTAAATAAATGGAAATTTCTATGTGATCTTGATTTCCTTCACACTCGTTAAAACTAAAGAGTTTCTTCTTTCTTTCAAAGGAGTATTTTTCTGGTGATAGTTTACCCCTTTTTTGGACCTTGCTGACTAACTACAAAAAAATCATACCGTAGTTCGTCGAAACTAAGAGAGTTCTTCTTTGGCTTTTTTTATACTTTTTCAGACTTAGGATACCAACCTTACAAAAAAGCACCCCCCTAGAATCTTCTTTGCCATTTTTAGACTCTGGAAACTATGAAAACATTGTCGAGAATCCATTAATTTAGTCTTGTAAAATCCACGAATCAGTGCTTTATCAAGCATTCTTTTGTCTCTTCTTTGAGCATTCCAACAAGGAAGAAGTTCCCGATTTTTATTTCTAGGACTCGTTAGTCCTTTTCAAGAAAGAGGAAAAGGGAAGTTCATTCACATACCCTTATATCATCGAAGCAAGTCATGTGTCCTTGAAAAAAGAACTTGTATTGATTCTATCAACATTTGGGTTCTATTTTTTAACGTTATTCCGATTCATAGTTTCTTACTCCTTCGATTGGTTCCTTTTCCAATTATATGGGGACTCTATCAAGGTCTCCTCCATTCCAGATTTGTGTTGTTTGTTTTTTTTCATCAAAATATTCCTAAGTCACTTTTGTGTCATGTTCAATTTTCAAGAATAAACCTTTTTTGACCATTATGTAGTTTCCTTGACCTTTTGTGTCGTCCATTACCTGGTATTAGTTCATTACATCATATCTTTGGCGTTCATTGTTGCAAAACTTTTCATTCTTTGACTTACCTCATGTTGGATGACGGCGGATTCCTTAATACCTTCCTTCTAATGGATCTCTTCCTATCGACCTTAACACATATTTCTCTAGGAATGAGATTTTGAGTTTATGACAGTACCTTGGGGATTGCAGTCATCAATGGCAATTTCCCTCGCTATTGGTTAGAGGGAATACCTTAATGTCTCATACTCGATGGATTCTTCTATTGTTCAACTTCAATACCATTTATTCACACTTGTTATAATGTACTAGGTACCTTGGGGACCATTTTCATTAATGGTGGTTTCTCTTGTGTTTGTTAATGATCCTCGTCAATGACCAGTAATCAATTGGTTTCCTACATGTTTGACTTCAACTCCTTTATTCACGTGGTTAGGATTCATACCTTTGGGTGGTTTGGATTTAAGACCTTGGGATGATAGTAGCATCGTCATATTTTTCTATTGCCCAAGTTGCACAAGACTTTGTCACACTTCATATGACATCTGCTTAGACATAGATCCACCATGTATTATGGTGGATATGATCAAATATTGAGCATGGATCCACCTTGTTCATTTGTGGTAATGACTCCTTTATATTTTATATGGTGCCTTTTTTCATCTTGAGTGATCATCATAGTTACGTCAGTTATACACATGTTGGATCCGCATGTATATTTATGGTGATCATTTGTATATGGACATGTATGTATCAAAGACCACTTTTTTCTGACATTTATCTCTCTTTCAGGTACCTCTTCCTGAGCTTATGATCTTCGATTATCCATCTCTTCGAATCCATACTCAGATGTTTCCTTTTTTTATAATGTATTTTTCTTATCATCTTCCCCTCTAACCTCATACATTAGAGGGAATCAGTTATAGCCTGAAATGACACATCTCTTCCTATGACCACTTTCCCATTCTTTCGTCCCATTTCGAGACTTCCATGATGACACTTCATGAAAGTAATTGAAAGTCACTAAAAACCACCTATATTGGAGGAGACATATATAAACTTTTGTAATTGTGCTTGACCTCTTCTCTAAACTGTTGGAAAGGTATCTGAGTAGCGAATAACTTTCTATAAGACACAAAATCCTGAAAGTGCACGGAATCGCTCTAAAAATAATATGCTTTGACCCATTACCAACTTTTCTTAAGGGAAGCCGTGGTTATACCTTGGAATTCACATCTATGCTTGATTAGACCTGCAGGTTTCTCTTGTAGTGGTCAAAAATATGAAAATTCTCAAATTAGGATTGGTTTGGGTGGTTTTGGAATTGATTTGGAAGTTGTAATTGGTCCATATTCGACCCCTACTCTTCGAGAAAGTATTAAAGAGAGGGATAAACGTCTATGGAGGGTACTTTACCTTTGCATTGTTATGTTGGTGGAATTAGGAATCTCATCCCCCTACATTTTCCCTATATTTTTTTTCATGTTTTTCCGATCTTGGAGGTTGAGTTCCTTGGAGAAGAGAAGCAGGAGAATTAAATCAAGGTTTTTTGAGGTCCCTAGCTTGAAGAGAAGGTATTCTTTTTAATTCTTCCATGATTAATAAAGATGTGATTCTCTTCCTCTTCCAAATCAATGTGTCTTGTGCATTGAATCTTTGTTTATGAGTATATGATGCTGCTTATTATATTAGGGTTTCATTTTTCATTGAAAATAATCTCCTTTCATATAGTCAAATTGGTTTGAGGAAGGTTAGGCTTGTTTTGCAGGTCTCTTGGAGAAAGAGGAGCAAGAGGAGGATTGAAGGGCGGATTGGATCAACCTTCAATGATTAAGGTATGAACATATCTGATATTTGAATCGTGTTTACATTTACTTATAGAAATCCATACATCAGTATTTCAACCCTAGTATGTTGGTAGCCTCTTAACACCCATCCATAGAAACACTTTCCTCTACAACAAGATGGTGAAAATTCTAGACATCAATAACCTATAAATAGTTCTCTCTACAAGGAAATCCTTAACCAATTTATGTAAAATAATACTTGAGGTAGGTGTTCCCTTGAATATTGTGTAAAGAGTCTTAGGACCAAATAACAATAAAATATTCTATGAAGAGATGCACCCTTTAACATTGTGCAAAATAGCTATAATTTCTCATTAATAAACAATATATTAACCCCATCATGCAATTCCTTTAATATATTTTCCAAGGTTGATATGAAATAGAATAATGTGCCAAGAGTCAAGAAGAGTGGAGTGCTCCCCTAGATGAGGGGTTAACTACCTTTATAAACTAACCTTATGCCTAAAATATAAGAATTAGTTAAGGAAATTTCTCAAAGAATATAACCACTCATCCCGCAAGGAATACCAGAAATATGTGTGCAAAGAAGGTCCACTTTGATTGTTACAAAAACCTCCAAGATAAAGAAAACCTAGGAGCATGTGCAAAGGCTTCCATCTATGTATAAATACCAACAATCATATCAAAACCAAGGGTCAAATCCATGAGCCAATGAGGATGACCTAGATAAATTTGAAAGGTGGCTAGGCCTCTTCAATGAATTTGCCATCAGTAACAAGAACATACCAAAAATAGGATTGTTAAGTAGAGTTGTCCACTCAATGTCCTAACCAACACATCCAACTACTTCCAGAAAACATGATCCCTAGGAGAATATGCATGGAAGGGGATATGTACTCCACTACAAGTATACAATTTTCTCGATAAATATGCCAAAGGTCATGGGTAGGGGAGTGATCCTCAAACTAGCTCAAATATTAGCAATAGGAATTCTTAAGAATGGATAAACAACTTATGTTGACATTTGACCATGCCATACATTGGCTGGAGAATATTTTCAACACATTTCAGATCTAAGAATGATGCATAATAATATTCTAGGAGGTTATATGTTCTGTTGTAACCAGGTTCAAGAAATGTTAGAATATTAGGTACTTTTTGCTGGTCATCATAACCAATAAATACAACAGTTCATCCCAATTATAAGCTCATAAATAAAATACAACAATTCATCCCAAAGATAATCTCATAAATATTCAATAGAAAGTCTGCAAAATAACCTAAATACCTATAGAAGATGAGGCAAATATACCACAACAAAACATCAAACTCATATCACTAATATGAAGCCTTTAACTCAAAGGATAAGATTGCATCCATAATTTCATCATGTCTTTTTCTTCTTCCTAAGAATGCATATCCATATTTCATATTGGTTTTCAAGAGGAAATGTTACAAGCCTTTCTTTTCTGATTCAACCTTTACACCCTCAATAAGCTCTTTTTATTTGGGTTTTAAAAGAGAGTCACTTTGAGATGGGGGTTCCTCATTTGAATCATGGGAGTAATTATAAGGAGAATTCAAGAATTTCAATGGAATATTTTTGAAGAGGTAGATGTTGGAGGGAACTCAATAAGTAAGGTGGTTGGAGCTTATCTCTTGTAAGTCCATTCTCCAATTTATTTGGATATCTCATAATGAGAGTCACTTTGAGATATTGTTGTGCCTCATTTGAATAAAACATGGGATGCATCATAAGGTGGCTTCAAGAATGTGGTGTTGAGGCCCAATGGTGACATAAGATGTGAGTGGAACATTGAAATAAAATGTTCTACATGGAATAAAGGATGAATTGATGAGATTCATTAATAATGGTATTGAGCATATAGAAGTTTAGGATCACAATAGAGTCAACATAATTTGAAATAAAAATAGTGATATTTTAAACAAAGAGCCACACAGGATGCAGATCAATTGAAAGGTAAATGAGATGAAATATATCTAGAGGTTCGAGGATTACGTTGTCTTATGTGTCACTCAAGATCCTTATATTAGTGAATCCTATTTTTTCTCAAACTGGTGGTTGATTAGAGAGGTGCATGTTGGTAGTCAAGCTAAAACAAAAATATATTTGGAAGGATCTCCATAGAGATTGGATGTCTCCCTTAAATTTCTAATCCACCACACGGTGATACAAGGTGTCACTGATAATGAGGTAGTTCTCAGCAACATGTCATAAACATCGACACTCATCCTATGAGAGGTGAGGAGGGACATTCAAAGTATTTAAGTAAAAAATAATGTCACCATACCAAGGGTCCATAGTAAATATGAGGACGATATGCTCATCAACAAAATAATATTCATTAACCTCAACTTCATCCAAACTAGGAAAATCTGACATGAGCTTTGTAAATACCAAATATTTCTTTGATTTCCCCAAAAATAAATTCGAGATCAAGCTCTTGCTAGATAAAAATCCATTTATAATATTTCCCCCCTATCATATGTCTGGTTAAGACGAACTAAAATGGATTAATATCAGCCACAACCAAGGTTTTCCTAAGGAGTATATAATGTCTCAACCACTAGACCGCATGAACGGTAGCTAAAGCTATCTTCTCAATATGAGTGTAACAAACTCTAGCATCAATAATTTTTTTGCTAAGATAGTAGACAATGTTCTCTTGGAGCTAATCATCCTCTTGGACCAAAACCATTCTAATCTTCTCTTGAGACGTGACCACGTATAACAAGAAATCATGACTATAGTCTGGTGGACTAAGCATGAGGCCGATTCCAAGGCTTTATTCAATGCATCAAAAGACTCCTAGGCTCACTTATCCCAGATAAAAGGAGTTCCTTTCTTCAAAATACACATGAAATCCTTGGTCAAATTGGAAAATATGAAAAAAAAAACCTCCATAAGAAGTTTTCCATCCCTTGCAAACTCTGAAGGTGTCTAATAGTGCGCGAGGGAGACAATCGAAGTATTGTCTCAACCTTAAGAGGATCAAACCTAATCTCCTCCTTAGAAATGATCAATCTTAGTAACCGAAATACTTTCATGCAAAAGATGCACTTCTAAGGATTTAACCTGATCTGATAACGATGACATCTATCGAAAACCAAGAGCAAATGGTTTCGATGATACACTCTCAAATGAGAGTTAGCATCTAAATCATCTAGATAGAATTAATAATTTGCTTAAGGTCATGAAAATCAAAGTTCATCACATGTTGAAACATCGTTCCAGTGTTTTTAAGGCTGAAGGGAATTTTCTAGTATGCAAAAGTGCCCCAAGGAAAAATGAAAGTTATCTTGTGTTGGTCCTCGATTTTGATTTGAATATGATTGTATCCTAAAAAACCATCCATGAACAAATACACCTCGCTTCTCGCACACTCATCCAAAATTTGATCAATGAATGGTGTGGGAAAGTTATCTTTGGTACAAACCTTATTCAAGTCTCTAAAGTCATTACATACCCATTGTTGATGTATTTGTAACTTCAGAATGTATTCATCTATGTATCTTATGTCTTGTAACCCGATGTTTATTCTAGGCTATATCTATTATGTAATTGACTCATGTTGTCATGACCCGATGTTCCAATTAGGACGATCTATAATGTAAACAAGTCATGTCAAGTCATTGAGGGTAACCCTGCTATTGTCTAAGGGTTAAAGTCCCCGTAGTTCCGAGGCACTAGGGTTATTAGACTCTCCTATAGAGGTCAACCAATAGTATGGTTTTATTCATGCCGGGATTAGTATAAAAAGAGAGCTTGACTTTCTATTTAGCACACATCACATACACACTCAAGTGTAGCACATAGTTGAGGAAGGAGAAGACACTGAGGCTAGATAAGAAGAAGGTTACTGCTGTCGGGAGATCACTTACTATTTTGGGCTTTTCTATTTTGGTGTTGATTCTATCTCTGAGGAAGTTGCAGGGTTTTCTCCATTTATGGTTTCCCATAGGAAAAACATTGTGTTCATTGTCTCTTGTGTTTGATTGTTGTGCTTGTTATTCTCTCAGTTAAAGATCCTAATAATGCTAGCTTACTGTTGAAAAACTAACATGGTATCAGAGCTAACCTGAGAAGAAGACACTGTGCAGCTGCGGGAACTAGGGATTCCTAGTGTGTGGATCTTCCTCCATAGATTTTCAGCAAAAGTAAGGTGGAATAACTCTCCTCCTTAGGGCACATATTTCTGTCGAAGCAGAATCCAATTCTGAGGTTTTTCAGTTTTGGACCCGACACTGCTGCCGAAAATTAGGGCTTTTCACAGAAGAGGAATTTTTCAGTGATCCCATGCCTAGATTGATCTCCTCCCCAAAACCAAAGTTAGGGATAAATTTCAAGGCATTGAGGTGGACAAAACTCCAAAAAATCAAAACCCTAATTTGCTCCTGATCTAGCACTGCAGGATTTCAGTTCCAAATCAAGATCTGACATCTTAACCTAGTAAGATCTAAATATTTTGTATTTCCATTTGAGGTTCTCAGTTAAGATGTCTCATCATACCAAGCTTGATGAAAAGCTTGAGGGAGCTAATAACTTATGAGCCTGGAAGTATAGGATCTCCCTCGTCCTGGAAGAAAATGAGTTGGACTCCTACATCCATGAGGAGGTTCCAATTCCATAGGGAGATGAGGCTAAGGCCTTACATAAGAAGAAGTTGGTTATGGCAGAGAGGATCATTGCTGATTCTGTCAAGGATCACCTTATCCCACAAGTGTCCTCTCTCATGACACCTAAATATCTGTTTGATGCCATAACCAAATTGTTTGAAGGGAAGAACATAAACCAGAAGATGACTTTGAGGAATCAATTGAAGAATGTGAAGATCCAGAATGTAGAGACCATCCAGTATTACTTCAAAATGGTTTCTCAGATCATGGAACAATTGGAAGCAGTAGATGAAGAAGTGGAGAATGCAGAAATTGTGATGACCACCTTGAATGGTATCCCTAGGACATGGCACTCTTTCATTCAAGGGATCTGTGCTAGAAAGAAGTTAGTCAAGTTTAGCAGACTGTGGGAATAATGTTCTCAAGAATAATTTTGGATAGCAACTCGAGAAGAGAATATGTGAAGTGAATATCAAGCTCTCATAGTACAATCCAAGAAATCCAGATCCAGCCATCACAGAAGTAAGTACTCTCATCATAGGAATAACTCTAGAAAGCCTAAAGATAGGTCTAAGTACATTTGCTATACATGTGATGAAAAAGGACACTTTTCTAGAGATTGTACTAAGAACAAAAGTAGCTCTCACAAGAAGAAGGGAAACAAAATAAGACATCATGCTCATGCTGTAGAGGATGATGAACCTTCATCAAAGAGAACCAGATATGAAAGTGAAGATTCTTCAAGTGAGGATGAATATGTTTTGATCTCTACTCTCACGAGAAACATTACTCATGGAAGTGATGATTGGCTTATAGACAGTCGATCTTCCAAACATATGATTGGATTGAAGGAATCCTTTATGAAACTTTCAGAACATGAATCACCTCACAAGGTGAAGCTAGGAGATGACTACCAATATCCAATAAAAGGTAGTGGGGAATCTTCTTATAAGCTAGACTCTGGAAATTCTATAAAAATGATGGAAGTGTTGTTTGTGCCAGGACTCAAGAAGAAACTTCTCTCCATATCAGCATTGGATGCAAAAGGAATGAGGGTTGCATTCATAGATGGTCAAGTCATCATGTGGCCAAAAGGAAAGACTATTGATGAGGCAATAGTGATTGGTGAACAAGAAGGAGGTTTGTACAAATTGAAAGGCTATCTAGAATAAGCCTTGGTCCATGACACAGTAGAGCTAAGTGAACTTTGGCATAGAAGGCTTGCACATATGCATTACAGAGAACTACCTCTTGCAAGCAAAGATGTTGAAGGTCTTCCAGAAATACAAGAAAAACATGATGGGGTCTGCAAAGGATGTGCGATAGGAAAGTACACAAAGAAGACATTTCCAAGTAGCGAAAGCAAAGAAAAAGAAATCTTGGAAATCATCCACTCCAATGTATGCGGTCCTATTTCATCAAGCTCACTAAGCGGGTATGCATATTATGTTTCTTTTATTGATGACTTTTCTAGGAAGACATGGGTTTACTTCATGAAGAACAAAGACAAAGTATTCAGCAAGTTCAAGGATTTCAAAGCCTTGATCAAGAATCACACTAAAAAGAAGATCAAGACCTTTCGATCATATAATGGTGGAGAATTCACTTCGAATGAATTCAAAAAGCTATGTAAAGAATCAGGGATTAGGAGGGAGTTTTAAACTCCTTATAATCCACAATAGAATGGGATTGCGGAACGAAAGAATAGAACTATCATGGAAGCTGCAAGAGGTATGCTTCATGATCAAGATCTTTCTATGCATCTTTGGGCAAAATCTGCCAAAACAACGGTGTATGTATAGAACCGTACTCCACATAGATTAATTGAGGACAAGACTCTAGAAGAAGTATTCTCCAGCAAGAAACCAGAAGTCAGCCATATCATAATATTCGGTTGTCCTGTGTACATACACATTCCAAAAGAGAAGAGAACAAAATTAGATCCTTCAAAAAAGAAGAGTATATTTGTGGGATACTCTGAAAGCTCAAAGGCTTACAAAATATATTTCCCAGGATACAAGAAGATTGACATCAACAGGGATGTGACATTTGATGAAGACACAGCTTACAAAAAATCCATAAAGAGACCTGCTGAAGAACCTGAAGAAGAAAAATCACCTAGAATTCATGATACAACCATGAACGAACAAACTCAAGAAGAAGATCGAGAATTTGAAGAACAACAAAGACCTGTAGATCCACCTCTGGAGAAGAATCCTCATAAGAGGAAACTTGCTTGGGTACATGAAATTATCCAAGGTGCGGAAAGATATGGGGCTCCAGAAAAGAATCAAAGAGAAAGAAAGAGGACCAGATCTTGCTCCAGGTATGTAGCTTTACTATGTGATTTCATTGATAAAGAACCTTCTAGTTATGAAGATGCGGCAGAACAGAAAGAATGGAAGGATGCTATGATTGAACAGTACCAATCGATCATGAAGAATGATGTTTGGGATGTTGTCCCAAGACCAGAAGGGAAGTCAGTTGTAACTTCCAAATGGATCTACAAGATCAAGCATGCTGCAAATGGTAGCATTGAAAACTATAAGGAAAGATTTGTGGCTCGGGGTTTCTCTCAAAAAGAAAGAATAGATTATGAAGAAACCTTTGCCCCTGTAGCCATATACACTTCCATCAGATTAGTACTAGCTGTGGCTGCAGTGATGAAATAGAAGATACACCAGATGGATGTCAAGACTACTTTCTTGAATGGTGTAGTAGAAGAGGAAGTGTATGTAGAACAACCACTCGATTTTGAGATGCATGATAGCGAGTCTCATGTATGTAGATTGAAAAAATCCCTGTACAGTTTGAAATAGGCACCCAGGACTTGGTACCGCAGAATTGATAGCTTTCTATCCAGTTTGGGCGTTACCAAAAGTAAAGCAGATTCCAACCTTTACTACAAGGTTGAAGATGGAAACCTAGTGATGCTCCTACTATATGTAGATGATCTATTTGTGACAGGTATAGATGGGTTGATTGCTGATACGAAGAGAAATCTTGTTGCCAAGTTCAAGATGAGGGACTTGGGTATGATGCATTATTTCCTAGGCATGGAGGTATGGCAGACTGCAGATGGAATCTTTCTTGGACAAGGGAAGTATGCAATAGAGATCCTAAAGAGGTTTGGGATGATGGACTGCAAAGCCATGGCCACACCTACGGCATCGAACCTGAAGCTATTGATTGATGCTTCATCAAAGTTGGTTGATGCTACGATGTATCGTTAGATGATTGGGTCCTTGATGTACCTGACGAACATGAGACCAGACATTTGCTTTGATGTGAACACCTTGAGCCATTTCTTGACATATCCAAGAAATGTTCACTTGATTGTTGCAAAGCACATTCTGAGGTACCTGAGGCGTACAGTTCATTATGGGCTCAAGTATGAGTCAAATTAGAAGATTAACTTGGAGGGTTATGTTGATTCAAATTGAGCAGGCAGTGCCATCGATAGGAAGAGCACTTCAGGATGTTGCTTCAATATGGTGATCTCTTGGTTTAGCAGGAAGAAATCCTATGTGGCACTGAGTACAGCTGAAGTAGAGTATGTCACAGCTTGTTCAGCTAGTTGTGAGGCAGTATGGCTGAGGAAGATACTGTCTGATATATTTGATCTCTAGATGGATGCTACTTGTATAAATTGTGACAACTAGAGTTGCGTGAAGTTTTCAGAGAATCCAATGTTCCATGACAAGTCAAAGCATATCGAGATCAAGTATCACTATATCAGGGATATGGTGGAGAGGGGAGCAGTGAAGCTCTAGTATGTTGTGATGGAGGAACAGATAGCTAATGTATTAATGAAGCCATTGGCTAGGATGAAGTTTGAGTACTTCAGGGAGAATCTTGGTGTTCTCCAGATTGAGGTTTCCTCCAAGGGAAAGTGATGAGACCCATAGCCATTCTGACATGGTGAGAGGATTGGTTCCTTTGATGGTCAGATGTAAGGGTTGAGCCATACTGTCATGGTCAGAGGATTTAGGTTATTTCCATGTCATATATGAGTGTTGGCCATTCTTTTGAGTAGGATAGATGTAAGGGCAAGTGCCATTCTGGAAATGGAGGCACCTGGTCAGTTACCAGGAAAACTTAGTCTAGGACTGAGAAGCCATTCTGATGTGATAGAGGGATTTGTTCCCACTTGATCAGATGTAAAGACTGAACCATTCTGTCATGGTTAAAGGATTAGGTTCCTCCCATGTCATATGTGAGTGTTGGCCATTCTGATGAGTAGGTCAGATGTAAGGGCAACTCCATTTTGGGAATGGAGGCGCCTAGTCAGTTACCAGGTAGCTCAGTCTAGGACTGGGGGCCATTCTGATGTGATGGCAGGATTAGTTCCTCCATGATAAGATGTGATTGCATGCCCTTTCTGATGCGTTGCTTTGTGCATGGTCGTATTTTAAGTGCAGAGCCATTTCTGATGCAGTTCTTCGTGCATGGTCGGATTATAAGTGTAGAGCCCTTTCTGATGTGGTGCTTCATGCATGGTTGGATTGTAAGTGTTGAGCCCTTTCAATGCGGTGCTTTCGAGCATGGTCGACTGTAAGTGTTGTGAATTTCTGATAAGATGAGTTTGATGTAAGTGCAGAGCCTTTTCGATGTGGTGTGCTTGCACATGGTCGGATATAAGTGTTGTGAATTTCTGATAGGATGAGTTTGATGTAAGTGCAGAGCCTTTTCGATGCGGTGTTCTTGCACATGGTTGGATATAAGTGCTGAGCCATTCTGGCGCGATGTGTTTACACATGGTCAGATGTGAGTGCTGGGACTTTCTAACAGGATGAGTTCAGATGTGAGTGCTGGGCCTTTCTGATAGGATAAGGTCAGATGTGAGTGTTGGGCATGCCTTTGTGACAAGATGAGGTCAGATGTAAGAGCTAGGTGGGCCATTCTGACTTAAGTGTTAGATATAAGCACTGATGAAGACCTGCATGAAGGGTAGGCCTACAATATTGACTCTGTAGAACTTCCTGTGATGAGAAGAATCAGGATAGCACCATTATGAGATAGCATATGATGATGATCCAGACTTGATGATGATCTAGATCAAGTGATCCATATGTGTTGATCCAGACTTGATGACGATCCAGATCAAGTGACGATCCAGTTGTGATGATGATCCCTACTCGATGATGATCCAGATCAAGTTATATGATGATCTAGACTTGATGATGATCTAGATCGAGTGATGATCCAGATTTGATGATGATCCAGCAGTGATGAACCAATAGTCATGATGATGCAGATCCCGTGATGAAGAAGACTTGAAGAATAAGATGACTTGAAGACTCTGTTGGGCACCATTTTGACCTCTTTTTGTCACCTAAATATATTCCATTTTCCTCCATAAAACCTTCATACTGATTTATAAAGCCTTAAATTCACCCACAAACTTTGGTTAAAAGGTATAAATGTCATTTCTTTTTAACAGATTAAATTTTGAGATTTTTAAAGCATTTAAACTAAGGTTTTTATTCAGGATTACAGGATGTACTAACTTCCCATAATGTCTCCAAGGTTGAACACTTGCAGGCCAGCTAGGCGTGAACTGAAAGATGGAGAAAAGATCCTCAGTGTCCAAGGATGGATAAACTTCCAACAAATAGATGATGTGGCTCTCATAGGTGTCAAGTCCAAGTCGGTCAAAAATGACCACCTGTGCTACCACTCAGCACAAAAGCAGGGTAGTTCCGATTTGGTGGATCTGATAGAGGATATCGAGGAATATGTTTCATTAATTAGTTTCCAGATTAATAGCATTTCTAGTTTTCAAGAATTTGTATAAGTACTTCATAAAACAGAGGAGAAAGGCATCACGATTTGGGGAGAAAATGCATACTGTTCTGGACTGCATTGTTCTATTATTGTGTATGATTGATTTTATGGTGAATATAATTAAAGTTTAAATCTCTATGATTCTTCACTTGCGTGTGTGAACGAGGCATTGGAGGGCCCCCTCTATCGAGTTTGCACACCTTTCAATTGCCAGTGAACGATTTGGATTGTTGCAAAGGATTTGGATTGTGTCAATGGTATGTTTTAGTTCCTGTAGGATTCGATTTTCTTATTGCAGAATGAGTTAGACTACTTTCAATCAAGTTTTATAAGCTCTGTCATTTTATTAGTTATATTAAAGGAATGGTTCAGAATACTATCTCATTATGCTGTACATCGCTTGCTTATTCGATGATGAAGTATTAAGAACAATTATACATTATGAATGCTTTCCTGTAAGGGAAATTGATGATTGATTGTTTATTCAGTGCTGGGATAGTAGACAGAATCTCATAGTTCATAGTTTAGGGTTAGGCTTAATTCATTTTTATTATCTCATAATCTTTCACTTATAAATTGCTTCCACATATAAATTGCTGTGTAAGTGAAATATCAAATGAAGATGTTCCTATAAGGGAATTTTTGTGTTTTCAAATCACAGTAACTTAATTTGTTAATAGGTTTATTTCATAGATAAACTAGATTTCCAAGTCAAGTCTAGCTTTTATTCCTTATACTTGGATATGCCTCTAAGTCTACCAACTCCAGATTGACATGAACTCAAGGTCTGATCTGCATTAGTGGATTGGAGCCCAACATTTGGCGTCGTTGCTGAGGAGGCATTTAGAAGCAGGCTTAGGAGCTTTAGTTCTCTGATAAAAACAAAAATTTCAAACAAAAACATAGAGTAGATTTTAGTTTTATGTCAAGACAAAGAGATGACAAAGGAATATTTATCAAAAACCCCCCAAAAACAGAAGTAACAGGACCTTCTTTTCCAAAAGGATTCATCACAAAAGTTGGTACTTCTAAAATGGCTGAGGAAGAAACATCAAAAGGGCCAACCGCAGAACAGAGAAGGGAGTATGAGAGAATGTTAGAAATAGAAAACAAACGCAGACAAGAGAGAAGAGAAGAAGAGAGGAGACATGAAAGGGAAGAAGAGAGGCAACATGAAAGGGAAGAAGACAGGAGACATGAGAGGGATGAAAGAACAGAAGAAGATCAGGAAGCCACCTTTAAATTTCCCATTTTGGACACTAGCATTATCCTAGGAGAAGAGGTAAAAATGAAGAATATTCCACCATTTGTCTTACCAAAATTCTATGGCATGACTTCTGAGGATCCAGACTCTTTCCTATTCGAGTTTGATATCTTGTGTCGAACTTATGGATACACTGATGACACCCATAAGCTTTGACTTTTCCCTGCTACCCTTAAAGCAGCTGCCTTGAAATGGTTCATGGGCTTAGGAGAGCATTATATCACTAGCTGGGATGAAATGAGGAAGATCTTTCTTTGAAAATATCAGGCATATTGCAGATCAAAGGATCTAAAAGATGACATTTTTGGAATGACTCAACAGGAAGATGAGATCTTGGAGGAGTATTTGGAAAGATTCTCATATAACCTGCAGAAATCTAAATACAATTCTTTGACATCTGAGATGATTAGAACAATATTTCTAAAAGGAATAAGAGAAGAGTATTTGGATATTTTGAATGTTATGGGCAAAGGTGACATCTCCTACCTTCCCTTTGACGAAATACAAGATTTATGTCAGAAATATTCAAGAGGGAAGGCTAGAACTGGAAAAGGGGATATCACTACTAAAGTAACTAAATCTGCAAACAGTGGTATCTCTAGAGCTGAGCTTGGAAATCTGTTAGAAGATTTCAAGACTGATTTATTGAGTACCTTGGGCACACAAGTCGAAGTAGAAAAAACCAAGAAAAGACAAGAACAACAAGACCAACAAGATCAAGCCCTGTCTATTTTTTGTCCTAAATGTAGAAAGAAACACCCACTAAAAGAATGTCCTTTAAATACTGTTGAAATTTGTGGCTTATGTACTTCTAATCACAAAACTGATGACTTCCCCAGATTGAAAGAATTGCAGGTAGCTCGAATGGAGGAGAATCAAAGCATGGAGTCTCTCTACTTTATGGGACAACAAAGACCTTGGCAGCCACGATTTTCAGGTATGTCTCAAGATCCTATGCAGCAATTTCATACAAATTATCAAACTCCTATTCAGAATTCATGGATTGAACCCATGCCCTAGAAAACTTGGTCTCCTCCATTAGCCCAATCTGCTCCAAATTGGAGAGGATATACCCATGGTAACCAGACATATCAGCAGGCCTATTTACAGCCCTATCAACAACCTTCTGCCTATCCCCAATACCAGCAGAATCAAGTCCAATCCCCATCTTTCCAAGTTCCATCTTTTCAACAACCCAACAACATGGCTCCTTAATTGGGTCCACCACCTCAACAGCTTCAATTGCCACCCAATCATCCTCCACCTTGCCCTACACAATTGCCAGCTCAACCAATTCCAAATCCAAATAATAAAATAGACAGACCCATGTATAATGTTGATGATGGAATGGCACTCCCCTACTCAATTCTCCCACTGCAAAATATCAATTTAAGATCTGGAAAAACTTTACAAAAAGAATCTCCTGTTATCTTAGAAGAACAAATAGAAAATGAGAAAATTCCAAAAAAATTAAATACAGAAAAATCACAGTCAGAAAATCACAGTCAAAAAGGGAAAAAATTAGTATCCTATGCACCTCCTTTTCCAAAAAGGTTGGTTAAAGAAAAACCTTCAATCTCCCTACCTGATTTTGATGTTTTGAATGAGTTAACCAATGTGTATGTCAAAATTCCATTACTGCAGGCTATAAAGGATATTCCAATTTACACTAAAGCAGTTAAGGAATTATGTCTTAATAAAAGAAGGAAGGATCCATAAAAAATTCATGTGGTAGGCAATCTAGCAGGATTAATGTCTAACACTATTTTCATTGAAAAGTATGTAGATCCTGGAATCCCAATGGTTACAATTACTATCAATAATTTTTCAATTCCAAAAACATTGATTGATTTAGGTGCTACCATTAATGTCATGACACTAGAGACAATGGAATACCTTCACTTGACAAATCTCAGACCAACCATAACAGTTTTGGAACTAGCTGATAGGTCTAAAATTACACCTGAAGGGATCTTAGAAGATATCATTGTTTCTTTAGACTTTTGGGAGTATCCTGTCGATTTTATAGTGCTACAGCCAAAGTCTAACCTAGGAGGGCACCCATTGATTCTTGGCAGACCCTGGTTGGCAACAACGGATGCTTTCATAGGATGTAGGTCAGGAAGTATGCTTATTTCACATGGGACAGAGAGAAAACAAATTGCACTTTACCCTTCTACCCAAAGACCTTCTACGTTAGATCAACTGTCATGGATTAATGAGACCAAAGAATAGGAAGAAGAAGTAATTCACCCTGTCCTGAGTATCAATCAGTTCTTTGATTTTCAGGAAGAAAACAACGAAGATTTGTTAGATTATTTTATTGTTGAACCTGATATTTCTAAAGAATTAAGAGACATGCAATATGCTGTAGCAGATCAAGTTTTGGGTTATAATTTTCAGGAAAATTGCACAGTACATTCTCTAGCATTGGTACTTCACGATATTTTTAATGTTCACTCAATCACAGATATTCAAAGTAAAACAGTTGAAATCAGTCCAGGAAAACATTTGAATATAAGTGCACATATTACTACATCACAGGAAGAACAGTTCATTACTTTGCTGAATAAACATTCCCATGCATTTGCTTGGGAGTACACTGATATGCTAGGTATTCATCATGAAACATGCACTCACCACATTTACACAGATGATAAAATCAAACCTCTTAGACAACTGCAACGTAGAATGAACCCCATACTAAAAGAGATAGTCAAGGAAGAGTTGCAGAAGTTGTTAAAAGTAGGATTTATTTACCCCATTTCCGACAGCCAATGGGTCTCTCGCTTGGTTGTTGTTCCTAAAAAAATGGTAAATGGCACATATGTGTAGATTACAGGGAGTTGAATAAGGAAACATTAAAAGACTATTTTCCATTGCCTTTCATTGATCAAGTGTTGGATACCTTAGCTGGAAAAGAATATTTTTCATTTTTAGATGGTTTTAGTGGGTATAATCAAATTAGTATTGCAAAAGAAGACCAGGACAAAACCACCTTTACATGTCCCTGGGGCACATATGCCTACAAGGTTTTACCTTTTGGATTATGTAATGCCCCAGCTACCTTTCAGAGGGCAGTCTTGGCCATATTTGCAGATCTAATTCATGAGTGTGTTGAAATTTACATGGATGATTTTTCTGTGTATGGAAGTACCTTTGAGGATTCCTTGGCAAACCTGGAGAAAATTTTGAAAACGTGTGTTGACTCAAATCTTTCCCTCAGTAACGAAAAGTGTTTTATGATGATGACTGAAGGGATAGTTTTAGGACATCACATTTCTTCATCTAGAATAAAAGTATATCCTGCTAAAATTCAAATCATTGAAAATTTATCTGAACCAATAACTCAAACAGATGTAAGAAGCTTTTTAGGGTATGCAGGCTATTATCATAGATTTATTGCAAATTTTAGTAAGATAGCTATGCAATTGTTTAAATTGATTTCAAAGGATGTGCCTTTTAATTGGAATACTGACTGTCAATCTGCATTTCAGACACTTAAAGAGAAGCTCTCAACTGCTCCCATTTTAAGGGGACCGAATTGGACATTGCCTTTCCATATTTCTACTGATGCCTCTGCTACTGCAATAGGGGCCTCTTTGGGACAAAAAGAGCATACCATGACTTATGCCATCTATTTTATTAGTAAAAATATAACACCTGTAGATTTGAACTATACAGTCACTGAAAAGGAGATGTTGGCGGTGGTTCATGCTGTAAACAAATTCCGTCATTACATAACTGGCTACGAAATTTTTGTCCATACAGATCATTCATCCTTACGATACTTAATGAATAAATCTATCACTAATGGTAGGATCACTAGATGGTTGTTGTTAATGCAGGAATTTAATATCACTGTTTTAGATCGGCTTGGATGAGAAAATCAAGTGGCAGATTTCCTGTCTCGTTTACACAATACTAGTGAGATTGTTCCTGTTTCAGATAGTTTTCCTGATGAACACTTATTTGCAATTTCTGTTATCACTCCTTGGTATGCTGACATTGCTAACTATTTATCATCAGGACAATTACCACCATCTATGTCATCTAAAGAAAAGAAAAATATTATTAAACAAAGTGATAGGAATATATGGATTAATGGTGCTCTCTTTTACACAGGATATGATCTAATTATAGGAAGATGTGTACGACAGGATGAAGTTTTAGATATTTTAAAGGCATGTCATGATGAACCGTGTGGTGGCCATTTTGTAGATAAAAGAACAGCATACAAGATACTCAATTTGGGGTATTATTGGCCTTCTATTTTCAAAGACGCTAAGAGGTATGTTAGAAGTTGTGATACTTGTCAATGGATGGGACGGCCAGTCCAGTCTGATGAAATGCCACTCCAGCCATAAAATCTCATTGAACCGTTTGAAAAGTGGGCCCTTGAGTTCATTGGTCCAATTCATCCACCATCACAAGCGAAGCAGTACATTTTGGTATGTACAGACTATGTCACCAAGTGGGTAGAAGCCAAACCATTACTAAGAGCCACAGAACAGACTGTGGTAAACTTTCTTTTTGAGGAGATATTTGTCAGATTTGGGGTGCCTAGAGAGATTGTAACCGATCAAGGTGCCCATTTTACTTCCAAACTAGTACAGGAAATAGTAGAAAAGTACAAGATTAAACACAAAAATTCTACCCCTTACCATCCACAAGCAAATGGCCAAGTGGAATCTACAAACAAGACTTTAGAAGGCATCATCACCAAAACTGTCCAAATGCATAGGAAGGATTGGTCAGCTAAGCTTACTAAATATTTATGGGCATACCGGATTACTTGGAAAAACAGTACTGGTTTTTCTCCTTATCAGCTTGTTTACGGTAAGCAAGTCCTCCTCCCTATAGAGTTTCAAATTCATACCTTCAAGTTAGCAACAGATTTGGGTATGGATCTTTCTGAGGCTCAGCAAGAAAGAATAATTCAATTGAATCAACTAGATGAGATGAGACAGGTTGCCATAGAACACAATATTTTGATCCAACAACAAAGAGCTCAATGGCATGACAAGTTTATCAAAAAGAAACAATTTCATATTGGTGACTGGGCACTATTGTTTGACTCAAAGTTCAAAGACTTCAAAGCCAAATTTACAACTCATTGGCTTGGTCCATATGAGATTGCATAGGTATATGATAATGGCTCAGTCAAACTTCAAACCATTGATCATGAAGCACGTACATTTGTGGTCAATGTCCATCGGTCAAATTGTATACCAAGCCTATCAACAAGGAAGATTTCATACAACAGATTTCACAGCAACAGGAAATGGAAGTGCTGGATAAACACCTTGGTGTTTCTCCTTCACCTACTTCTTAGCTGATCTGATATATAAAAAAAAGAGAGAAAAAGAAAACAAAAATAGAAAATATATATATATATATAATCAAAAACAAGAAAAAAAAGGGGAAGTTTAGTTGTGAAAACCAGGTCACTGGAACAATATAAACTTGAATTTTCCATGGAAAACCAGGTTCGCTTGGCCATTGAAAATTCATAAAAATATTCTTTTCAAATTTCATGTATTTTCCACAGTTTTATTTCCAATAATGAAGTTCTTGTTTGACTTGAGGACAAGTCAATAAGTAGGCCTGTGAGGGGGATAAGCATTTTTATGCTTTCTTGGAACCCTCCAAGTGTTTTTCATATGCAGAGGGACCTGATTTCCAGCAATACAGTGGGACCTGACTTCCAGTAAAACAAAAGAAATCCACAGAAGGACCTGACTTCCAGCAAAATAGAAGGGATCTGAGATGGCAGACATCTTTGAAAATGAAAATCAGAAGGACATATTTGAATCAGAAATAAACTACAAACTAGCTACATCAGGCAGCAAGCTCATCATACAGGGATATCAAACAAAGTCTGTAAGAATTTTAGTTTTTGTGTTTTAAAAGTTGCATGATTCTTTGTTTTTAAGTGATGACATATTTACCAAACCTCGTAAGCTTGACTGCCTATTTTCATTATCCTCACAGTCTCTGCCAGCATTCCATTTACTTTCCATTATCCTACCCTCGGGGTCAAGATGGTGGTCAAAATCAAACCCAAAAGAAAAATTATAATGGCCAAAAATATATACTGCATTCTACAGGCAGGATTTTCTTCTTGGTAGAAAGACAGACAGGGTCTCCTTCTTAGCAGACAGTGAAATGTTTTAAGAAAAATAAAACAATAAACTGGAAAATAAAATTTCAAATGTTTTTCTATATATACATTAGTTCATCATGCATTAAGTAAACATATATATAGAATTTAGAACATTGATGGTCAGGTGTATGTTAAAAAGGAAAAAGAGTCTACTTTAAAAGAAGAAATCCCTTTATTACAGCTCGTTCATTAAACATTGGGGCATGCAAAGAAATTAAAATGTACTATATGAATTAAAACCTTACCTTTAATTTCTTTATTGAGAAAATAATCAAATGGAAAGTGGCATCTCTATTGCCAAATTTCTGTGGTGATAGGTTATTGGAGATGTGATCAGAGAAACCACAGTATACATGTTCACGAAATTATGAGAAGAAACGTGGTTCTATGTCCCACAACAGTATACAAATATGCCTGAAATTATTATGAATTGGTGAAGTTGAGGATTACGATTTGGTCATTCTTCTTTGGACCAAATCCAATTCTTTTTCTATGCAAAAACCGATTGTTGTGGGTGATATTTTTCAGTGAGAAGGAAGCCATGGATTACAGGAAGAACGCAGGCATTGGTTTGCTGAGGAAGTATCGCACAGGAGGAATTGAAGGCAGCTACACCAGAAAGGAGGTCAAACTTAAACCTTTTCTTTGCCAAAGACTCTGCTAAGACCAGTAGCAATTCTACATTTTCAGAGTGTCGTTTTGGGATAAGAAAACGATTGCAAAGTTAAAAATTGAAAGGTTGAAATTTCCTGTTGTATATTTCTTTCCTATCAAAGTTCAAAATGTCATCTAGACTAGAGCTAGAGAAATTCAACCCCACTAATATTCATGAGAATTGCATGGAGATTTTTGAAAAGAAACAGTGGGTAAATTTTTTTGAAAAGTTTGATGGGCATAATGATCATGTTAGTCTAGATTTTGCTGAAAAATTTGATGGAGAAAGGGTTATAGTGGGAGACTTGAACTTCAAACAGTCTGAAGACATCTTAGCACAAATTATTGGCCTGCCACAGCAAGGAGAAAGATTTTTCAAAACTAAGCAATTTAAGGAGAAGGCATGGATACCCTTTTTATGCAGATCAAGAGTAGGGTCAGTAAACTGGAAGAAAGGAATACTAAGGAGCCGGCTAATTCATCCTTGGGATGAAGTATTCTATATTATCCAAAAATTCATTACTTGTGAAGGCCGATTCAGTATTGTTTATCTTTACCATATCAAGCTGTTCCAGCATTTAAAAGGTGAATGTGAGATTAATATGCCCTATTTCCTGTTACAGAGTTTAAATAAGATGGCTAAGGCTGTCCAAAGGCATACAAAAGACAAAATGACAAGCCTTTTTCACTGTGGACTCATCAAAATCATCATCCAACATGAGTTACAAAAGCAAAATTTGACATGGTCAGAATTTTTAATTCACAATCAGTTTGAAGAGCAGGAAGAATTGCTTGAAGGTTTAAAAGAAGATGAATTGTTGATGATAACATACCCTGAGGCAACAAGCTCAAAACCACCAAAGGGGAAAAAGAAAAAGAAAGAGGTGTTGCTGGTTACAGATGATGAAGATAACTCTGAGGTAGCAAGTTCAAAACAGCCTCAAAGAAGGATACGAACCAGGAGTGTGATGAGAGAAGAAAAACACTTCCAAAAGAAAGAGCAGATTTTCACTACTTATAAGAGGAAGCCAAGGAAGTATCAGCAAGCTCGAATCCAGTAAACATTAGAAGATGAGGAACACATACAAACCTTGGGGAGTCAAGAAGAAAACCTAGCAGATGAAATAGGGAATGATATCCAAGAAACTGATGAAGTGATCAAACAGACAAAAAGAATCAATCTCTTCTTGGATCAGCAAGAGAAGGAAAAGGAAAAGAAATCAAGACAGGAAATACTAAAAGACTTAGCTTCTCTTTTCTCAGAGCAGCAAACTATGGAAGAAGAAAAGAAAGAAGATTCAGTACAAAAGAATGAAGAATTGGGGATGAACACCAATTCTGTGCAGCTCCCAATGAAAATGAAGAAGAAGAAGACTTCCAAAAATAGTGAAAAGATTAGGAGGTTGAAACTTGAAATAAAGGAATTAGAGAAAAGGAATGAGAATTTAAAAGAAATCAACTGGAAGCTTAAGGTTCAAAGGACACGCATTTCCAAACATGCATACAGATGGTATAAGCCAAATTTTTTTTATAAAACTAAATATGAGAGATTGAAAGTCCTTTATGCATCTCGGGCTTCAACAGATGCATCATATCAGACAAGATATTAAAAGCAAGAGGGTCAGCAGCAAAATTTTGGTTTTTTTTTTATATAAACAAGGTCAAATATTTTTGGGCATGAGGACATGCAACAGCTTCCTCTTCGGGGAGATGTTGGGCACCATTTTGACCTCTTTTTGTCAGCTAAATATCTTCCATTTTCCTCCATAAAACCTTCATACTAATTTATAAAGCCTTAAATTCACCCACAAACTTGGTTAAAAGGTATAAATGTCATTGCTTTTTAACAGATTGAATTTTGAGACTTTTAAAGCATTTAAACTAAGGTTTTTATTCAGGATTACAGGATGTGCTAACTTCTCGTAATGTCTCCAAGGTTAAACACTTGTAGGCCAGCTAGGCATGAACTGAAATATGGAGAAAAGATCCTCAGTGTCCAAGGATGGATAAACTTCCAACGAATAGATGATGTGGCTCTCATAGGTGTCAAGTCAAAGTCGGTCAAAGACGACCACCTGTGCTACCACTCAGCACAAAAGTAGGGCAGTTTCGATTTTGTGGATCTGATAGAGGATCTCAAGGACTATGTTTCATTAATTAGTTTCCAGATTAATAGCATTTCTAGTTTTCAAGAATTTGTATAAGTACTTCATAAAACAGAGGAGAAAGGAATCATGATTTGGGGAGAAAACGCATACTGTTTTGGACTGCGTTGTTCTATTATTATGTATGATCGATTTTATGGTGAATATAATTAAAGTTTTAAGCTCTATGATTCTTCATTTGCGTGTGTGAATGAGGCATTGGAGGGCCCCCTCTGTCGAGTCTGCACACCTTTCAATTGCCAATGAACGATTTGGATTGGTGCAAACGATTTTCATTGTGTCAATGGTATGTTTTAGTTCCTGTAGGATTTGATTTTCTTATTGCAGAACAAGTTAGACTGCTTTGAATCAAGTTTTATAAGCTCTGTCATTTTATTAGTTATATTAAAGGAATGGTTCAGACTACTATCTCATTATGTTGTACATCGCTTGCTGATTCGATGATGAAGTATTAAGAACAATTATACATTATGAAATCTTTCTTGTAAGGGAAATTGATGATTGATTGTTTATTTAGTGCTGGGATAATAGACAGAATCTCATAGTTCATAGTTTAGGGTTAGGCCTAATTGGTTTTTATTATCTTAGAATCTTTCACATATAAATTGCTTCCACATATAAATTGTTGTGTAAGTGAAATATCAATTGAAGCTGTTCTTGTAAGGGAATTTTTGTGTTTTCAAATCACAGTAACTTAATTTTTTAATAGGTTTATTTCATAGATAAACTAGATTTCCAAGTCAAGTCTAGCTTTGAGTCCTTATACTTGGATATGCTTCTAAGTCTACCAACTCCGGATTAACATGAACTCAAGGTCTGATCTGTATTATTGGATTGGAGCCCAACAGACTCGAAGACAAAGAAGACTCGAAGACTCGAAGACTTGAAGACTAATAATAATTGAAGATGAAGATGATGAGATGATCCAATTGATGAAAAGAAGAAGACCGGTGCTGAAAATTGTGTCAAAAGAATACCTTCCTAGTTAAGAGGGAGTGTTGATGTATTTGCAACTTCTGAATGTATTCATCTATGTATCTTATGTCTTGTAACCTGATGTTTATTCCAAGATGTATCTATTATGTAATTGAGTCATGTTGTCATGCCCCGATGTTCTAATTGAGAGGATCTATAATGTAAACAAGTCATGTCAAGTCATTGAGGGTAACCCTCCTATTGTCTAAGGGTTAAAGTCCCCACAGTTCTGGGGCACTAAGGTTATTAGAATCTCCTAGAGAGCTCAGCCCTAGTAGGGTTTTAGTCATGCCGAGATTAGTATAAATAGAGAGCTGGACTCTCTATTTAGCATGCATCACATACACACTCAAGTGTAGCACATAGTTGAGGAAGGAGAAGACACTGGTGCTAGATAGGAAGAAGGTTACTGCTGTCGAGAGATCACTTACTATTTTGGGATTTTCTATTTTTGTGTTGATTCTATATCCGAGGAAGTTGTGGGGTTTTCTCCATTTATGGTTTCCTCGAGGAAAAACATTGTTTTCATTGTCTCTTGTGTTTAATTGTTGTGCTTGTTATTCTCTCAGTTAAAGATCCTAATAATGCTAGCTTAATGTTTAAAAACTAACACCCATATGGTTCCCTTCTTCTTATCAACTGGAATGGGATTAGATACCATTTCAATTAAGGGAACCGGATAGATAAATCCATCCTTGAGTAGCTTCTCTATCTCTTCCTTAATGAAAACCTCCTTACAGGTATTCATCATGATTAGCCGCTATCGAATAGGCCTAGCATCAGGGTAAGTTTTAATCTCATGTTCGAAAATCCAAGGGTAAATTCCTAGCATCATTATACAACGAAGAAAATACATCACAAAATTCTTTAAATAGCTTAGTGTATGCCTGAATCTCATTGGGAGAACAATTTTCCCATGTAAATTTTCTCAATCTTATGTGGAGTCCAAGAAATGTTGATAGGGATAGTAGGTGACAAATTAGCCATGTTCCCTTTGGTGTATATACCATGAGTGCCTAATGGGATCATGGGACTACCAAATTTCTCGCCAAGGGTCACCCTAAAATCATCACACTTGATTTGTTCAAGCTTCAGGAGGAAGTAAGAGCAATGGTGCAAATATTTCCATGGTTGTTCCAAACCATTCATGGCTTTGAGAATTGCTTCATCCAAAGGAGAAACATCATCTAAGCAATCATGTTAGAGAGATGACGCAACCACCCAAGTAGGTAGTGCAAAAGTTTCCTCCTCCTCCATCCATGAAGAGGAAGGACTAGGGTCTATAACAAGATAAATATTAGCTTTATAAGAAATTTCTACTATAGAAAACAACATCTCCATCTTAATAGGTCTAGGATAATCATTCAAAGTGCTCAGAGAAGAAGAGAGAGCCCAAGGGTCCTCCATATACCTAGTTTAAAATGGTACTGAACTCGATGATGATGATCCATTAGCAAGAGTGGAACCTATAGTAAGGATGGTATAGAAATTAAAATATCCCATCAAAGAAGCATACATTCTCACACCAAAATTCTTAGTTTCTAGCTGAGAATTATCAATAACTGGGATGGTAGATCCCGACAATACTGACGAACTGGATTTATCAAATGACTATAGCTCGATCATGACAATCTGATCTTCGAAAGGGAAGCAAATAATATGGAAGATATAAGAAACAACCACTCTCATATTGTAAATCCATTTACGACCTCAATAGACACGGTCTTCCCTCCCAATTGGACCTAGAGAGATGGAATAATACCATGTGGCCAAAAATAAATTCCATCAAAGGCACTCAACATGGTCCTGGAATTCGACAATGGAGGTGATACAAGACCTTTCCAATAGGATAGAGACATCATAGAACCCACAGTGCCTTCATCAATCACAATACATTTGATCATGTTGTTCATACACTCCCCATCGATTATGAATTCCACATGGTAAGGTAAGCGAGGTGAACCTCATGGGTTTCAAATATAATCACTATGGAAGGATGAGAATCAACCATCCCAAAGGCAGTCAACAAGTCCTTTCTTTGCGAATGGGAAAGTATAAAGGAATTTGAGAGCTGACATGGCATAAAGAGTCTAACCCAAGTCCTTGACAACAGAATAGTGTTGGGTGACTCGAGCATTAGAATTGTGCCCTAAGCACTTTAGGAATGTAAGGTATACCTTCAAGCTTATCAATATGCAAAGGAACTTTGGGAGGTGTAGGATCTTTCCCCACATTGGGTTGTTATGAAACATAATATTTAGCATGTGTCACAAAATTAGCATCTGACATCATGTTGATACAATCGTGGATACCTTCGGTGTTCGACGGGTTTTGATTCCCACCAGAATCGCTTCCAGAGTCTACTTTCCTTGAATTCATATTTTTATTATGTGATAAAGGGTCTGTTAACATAGATGGGCTCTGTGTAATGAATTTCAAGGCTTCATCGATACGAGGGCACAAGTAAGTGAGGTGATCTCCCCCACAAAGCTTACAAGGTAACTTAACCTTACGTTTAGACTTCTTGTCACCCCCAGCATCACCACTGTTCTTTTCATTGTTAAAATTTTTCTTCCTATTCCCACCTCTATGATTATTTAATCCCTTTTTCTTATTTCATTCGGGCTGCTGGTTACCCTTCTGGTCTGATGAATGTACTGAGAGAACATCCTCTATTTGGGTGGGATTATACAAAACCGTAGCTTGTCTGGTCATAGACTGATTAATAGAAAATTTTCTCATCTGATTTATGAATTGGTCTACGAATTTAGTACTTGCAGAGCCAACAATGCCGTGTCCTTGTGGCCTAGGTTTAAACTTACACTCTAAGTTTGACCATGGAGCATTAAGTATAATCTCATATAAGATCCCAAACTGGGCGTAAATCAAGTCTAGTTGTTGAGCTCGAAAAATAGCCTATTCCTCATTCATAACTCCAGATGTTGAAAAATAATTCGTGATATAGGGATATAACAACTTAAGGAACCATTCCAATAAAAACTCCGCAGAATATTGGCCTTAATCAATCTCTTTTGTTTACGCCACTCTTGAATATGATCAGAAATATGTGTGGCTTTGTCTTGACTAAATTTCAACAAGAGTTCAGTACCATCATCATAACATACTGGTAGTTGAAAGTGGTTCAAAAAGGTCATGGATAGATCATTGAAGGTCCGATATTGGCCCCCAGGAAATTCTATATACCATTTCTCTGCAGGTCCCATGAGGGTGCATTGAAATATTCGTAAGTGAACTGAATCGTGATTCAAGGAATTAGAAGAGAACCATAGGTGGAAATTGGTAACATGCTCTGCAGGGTCCTCGCCATTCTTACCTTCAAACTTTGGAATGTCTGAAGGAATCTTAACAAGAAAAACCAACCACATTTGATCAAGAGAAACCAGATTGTTGGTCAACTTCGAAAAGTCATGCAGATTCAAAGTAGTTAGGAAAGGGAGCCTAGGTTGTGCCATTTGGTTCCATTCTCCCTGACAGTATTGATTCACATAGGATTGATTATTGTAAAGACCGTTCCCTTGGAGAGTTAGATAGTATCCTTCTCCTACTTGACCCATAAAAGGATACATGGGAATGTTATAATTTTTTACACCTAATTGAGACTGGGGTGCTACATAGCCATAATTATAAGACTAATACAAGGATTGTCCCCCAAACATATAAGGAGGTACATAACCTATTGATATAGCAGGACCAACAAATGGGGAACAACATGGCTAGAGGCAGTACTCCATCCCAAAGGACTATGCGGGTTATACGGAGGGAACAGGTGCAAAAGATAATGGAACATATGACAAAATGTATGATGTACCTCCAATGTTCACATGTCTAGCGTCACCTCCATCCGAAGGAATATTAGTATTATGCATGGATTAAGGGTGTGAAAATCCTCCCATAGAGAGTGCAAAAGTTGCAATATGACCTTTACCAAAACTATAAGCATGGAAAGGGATGGAAATTCCCCCATGAACAAAACTAGGACCAACACCGGGATCAGTGGCAGATGATGGGAAACTATCAGTAATATCTAGCATGCCAAATATAAAAGGCTCAGTGCTAGAGGGAACACGGCGAGTCTCACCATTCGACCGACGTGAGGAAGACCTCCCATAAGCAGTTGCGAAATATGACATATGGGGTTGTGAATTGAAGGAAGCGTCTCCCCCATGAGGGTCGGTTTCAACTGGATTTCCAGGTGTACTAAATGTAACATTCCCCCTTACAGAGGATGGAGAAGGAGGTCCCTCTAGGGTCTCAGATGTATGACTCATGATGAGACTGATGTGTGGATAAAAGAGTGTATAACTATGCCTAGAATGTCTAGTCGTCTTTCAAGGAGGACTAGTAGATCCTCAAGTTGAAATCCCTTCTAGATGGTGAGAACGGTGGGGTGCCAAACCTTGCTCCATGATGACTCCACAAAAGGAAAAGGAATCAACCAATAATGAACCCTAAAGAAATATAGCGCAGAAAGAGAACACTTTTAAGAAAATCTAAGCCAAGTGCAAGCAATACAAAAGGGAGGATAAATGAGATCCTGAATGTAGCAGGTATGTCTTGCATAGGAGAGGATTGGGACTCCCATACACTACAAACGAAGGTGTGTAACCAATTATAGTGGCCTCCAACTTCAATGTGTAAATTTATTGTGATGTATGACCCCTACCTGGCCAGGACACTCATGGGGTGGGGGACCACATGACATGTGTCATTTTCACTATGGAGTGTAAAGTTGGAGTGGAGGTCCCCAAAACAAAGTTATTGATTTATTCCAATTAAACCAGTCATTTTCTGATCTGTGACTTCCAAGTAAAATATCCCACCAAGCCCACCAATTTCAGTGGTTTAATTTTTGGTTTTCCTCACTCCGGGGGACATGGCCGAGCCCAGAGGATTGTCAGGGTTGGGTCACACTTTTCAAGGGAAAAGGTGTAACCTAGGTTGCACTTAATGGGTATATAGGCACGAGACAGTCACACCTGTCGAGGAGACAGGAATGACCCAGGTTGCACCTGTTCAGGATATTAGAGCGAACCAAACTCACTTGTCAAGCTTTTTTTCACGACCTGGGTCACACAAAAAGACCTGACAGGAGTGACTTATTCCAAAATGGGAATTTTTTTGTAACTACATCTAATAGGGACTTTGTGCATGTAAATGATGCCTCAAATTGAGTGGTGAGAGAGATACATCAGGTATCTCAAAGACAATGTGGAGGATGATGGAGCGGTACAGGATGCGCTCTCCTACTGTCGGATGTTGAAGTTCTTTTGAATCCCCTTGATGCGTTCAACAAAACTATTGTTGAACAAGTTTGTGAGTTATTGAGATCGAGACTTAGATTGTTTCATCATCCAGGGTGAATGTTTGGAGATCACCCTTCGAGATGTTTATTTTCTTACTGGTCTCCCGCTACTGGGCGTGATCAGTGATACCTCGCCAAATCTCCCGACGGGGGTGTTGATGGATGACCTATTCTCCAAGAATTGTTATGCCTTAGCATATGTGCACAAGTCATACATATTGTTCTATGACTGGACAGTCTAGAGAATTTAGCAATCACAGCTATGGTGTTACACATGCTGGGATTGAAGGGACTGCACAAGATCTCAGCAGGTCAACTACTAATGGTTGAGAGTGTGTTGATGGACACCTACTATGGGTGGGACCATCTGTACTTGATAGTGGTTTAACGTGTGCTGAACCAGGCCAAATTGGCAAGTGGGGATTTATGTTTCCCCTCCTTCTTGTGCTCATTTTTCTGAGTGACTTCCTACACTGCAACCAAATCTGGTGGTGTGTGAGGTGGGACCTAGAGAACCTTGCATGAGGAGATGGTGCGAGATGATGATCAGAGAGGGAGGTGAGTTGGTGGGTCTCTTCTTCACCCAAGATATTTTTGCATAATGGAAACAAATTCTAGTTCTTATAGAGGACTATCCATAAGCGAGGATAGATTACCGAGGAGACTCGAGATGCCTCAACCTCTAGGGCAGGTCTAGGGACCTGATGATATGAATGCATGATGCTTTTGTGGTCACATTCATATATATCTTACTATAATAATGGTAACTAAATCATGTGTGTGATAGATACTGATGACATACTGTGTGTATGTGAAGATGTGGGACCATACTCTCCAGTGGGGCACCAACGACACAGGGGTAGAGTGGAGATTTTAGATCCACCTGCTCATGGGAAGAGGATGTGATGGAGTGTGACATTGGACCGACTACAGTTGGACATGGAGAGGTTTTTGGAGGGGGTCACTGATGACAGGTGGAAGTACCTAGACAATGATTTAATCGTGCTACAGGGCTCTTCCATAGTGGGTCTCTCTCATGAGAAGGATTGTTGTTACTATTGAGTATGTTAAAGCAGCATCACAAGGTGGCGTGCCGATGGAGGAGGAGATCTATGAGGAGGAGGAGGACACTGAGGATGACACAAAGTCATAGGATGATGAATCTGACTAGAAGCTTTTGATGTTGTCACCAATGCTTGTGAGCATGGGGATTTTTGTATAGTATGTATGATCACACGAGAAAACCTATGGATCTTCTCATTTGGTACTGAACATAATATTTATGATACATATGCACACATGTATGAATATTTTTTTATATTTTTAAGGATTGTTATGAGTCGTTTTATGATTACGCCTATATGATGTATATGACATATGTATGCATGACTATATAATGATGCATGTTGCATTTTATTTACTATATGCGATGATTGATGTGCCACCCTAGAACATCATTATCCTTTTCTTTAGCTACACTATTGAAACTTCTCAGAACATGCATAAATGAAATTGATTGAAAATGTCTAACCATTTGTCTAGGGCATAGGAACTTTCTAAAGAGGAAAGGATCGTGTACCCTATAGTAGTTATTCAACTGAGACAAAAGTAGTTGGGAGTCTAGGAATACATCAATGCGATGAATACCCAAGTGAAAGGAAATGACCAGGAGACCAATGACACCACCATACTCATCCTATTTTTTAGTAGAAATAACAACACACATTCCATCAATATGGATAAACTCATGTGACAGGGAATAAATGACCCACACAACCAAGGCGAGATTAGGATACCATCTACTTGCTCCATCAATGAAACCAACATACAAAGGTAAGGTAGGATCCATCTGGAGAAACCACATAAAGAAACTATGACACTCATGGAAAAAATGATGTAAAACAATGAATAAGAACTATGATTCAAGGGTGCTCATGGTGAGTGACTTCAGGCATAGAACCTCTTTAGGTAGATCTTGTTGCATGGATTCTTCAAGAGGTGACCTTCAGAGTTAGCAAGGAGATATTCCCCTTTTCCAAGACATTGATGGATGATATAGAGGCCATACCACATGGATTCAAAATTCCATTTCCCAATATTATCATTGACTTGGTCATAAACGCGGACTAGGTCCCCTTCTCTAAAGGCGTGTGAGTGGACATGGGAGTCATGGTGGGACTTCGACCGAGTCTCATATTCTTCGATGATTTGGAGAGAAATAAGATGGTCCTCATTGGTATTTTGAAGCATAAGTAGGCATTGTTATAACAACGAAGTATTGGGTAGGAGTTCAATGGCAAGGAGGAGCAACAAAATCTGGCATTCAATAGGAAGAATCGATTCCACACCATGGAGTAAGTGAAATGGGGAAAAACTGGTGGCAGTTTTAGTTGATGTACGGTAGGCCCAGAGGGTCGAAAACAGAAAGTGGTGGCAGTTGGATTTTTGTTTGTCCACCATTCATTGGAGTCTATTTTTTAGGATATTGTTGACAACCTCAACTTGGAAATTTCCCTGAGGGTAATAAGCAGAGGAATACTGATGTTCAAAATTCAACATGTCGAAGAGCTCTGTCCAAACAACATCCTCAAAATGAGAATCATGGTCTGATAATAATTGTTGGGGGACACCAAAATGAGTGATAACGTGGTTAAAAAATAAATGTTTCACGGTATGAACCTTATAGTTGAAAGTAGGCATATATTTGGCCCATTTGGTAAAGTAATCAATGGCCACAATGATGTATTTATGGTTTCCAGCTGAAGAGGAATTATAGGTTATGAAGTCAATTGCCCATTTGTTGAAGGGACCGACTATGACGATAGTATGTAGAGGCATGAGAGGTGTCCTTACTTTTGGAGAAAAGATATGACAATTGCGGCAGTGTTTAAATGCATGGATGCAATCGAAAACGATGGAGGGACAGAAATAACCGGTGTGTAGAATATTCTGAGTGGTATCCAAACTGAATAGGTGGCCACCATAAGCTCTACTGTGATATTCATTCAAGACTTGTATGACTTTATCATGGGTGAGGAAATGACACAGTATGGTATCAACACCGCGGTGGTACAAGACATCCCCAACAAAGAGGTATCCAATATATTGGTTCCTAATGTGAGGATGATCTTCATGGATTAAATGAGGCCCAAATTTTTGTGTGCACAAGTACAATAGAATTCCCCCATACCGTCGGTCTTCCGTACATATGACAAATAGGAATTCATCAAGAAGATTGATTGTGATAGGTGTTGAGGTAGACGATGAAGGGAAGTATGCCATATATTTGGTGCTTTGTGGTGTGACAAATTCCAGTTTGTAATCTTGCAGAATGACAATCAATTTGGCAGCATGAACTTGGACAAGGAAGCATCTCAAGATATAACACATGGGGTTGGAATTGACCACAACTCAAGTTAGGCTCACGAGAATGTAGTGGCGTAGCTTCTGTATTGAAACAAAAACGATGAGGACCATGTTCTCTTAGTGGGAGTGACATAAAGGTGGTTGATAAATTTTCTTACATAATAAATCACGTTCTCTTGACGAGCATCGTCTTCTTGAACCAAGACTCTAGCAATAGAATTTTCATATGCTAACACGTAGAAGATAAACTCCTTGGTGAAGTCAGGAGGAGACAAAAATGGAGAGAAAATCATAGCTTGTTTTAATGCATCTAAAGTGCCTTATAAATGTTCATCCCATACAAAATGAATGTTTTTATGGAGAAAGCATAATAACCCATGGACTTTCATCGCCTAGTTCAGAATAAATCGGCGAAGGAAATTGGCCTTTCCTTGGAGGATCTACAATTGGTGCATAGCACGTGGGGGGGAAGATTCAATATGGATTGAACCTTCATAAGATCCATAGAAATACCTTTGTGAGACACAATGAATCGTAGTAAACGACTGGATGGGAAAAAAAAGATACACTTGATGGGGTTGAATTAGACATTATATTTTCAACATCGCAGGAAGACTTGTTGTAAGTCATCCAAATGTTGAGAATGCTTCCAAGATCAAGGCATGAGGTCATATAAATAGACCAATAAAATGTAAATGAGGTCATGGAAGAAAAATTTCATGGCCCAGTTAAAAGTGTATCCAACATTTTTTAGGCCAAATGGCATGACACGATATGCAAAAGTGCCCAAGGGGGTAGTGAAAGTGGTTTTGTATTGATCCTCTTTGTCGATATGAATTTGGTTGTAACCAAAAAAACCATCCATGAAGGAAAAGAATTCACAGCTGTTGCAAGCATCAATGATCCGGTCAATGAACGAAGTGGGGAAGTTGTGTTTGGGACATACCAAATTCAAGTCATGGAAGTCAGTACAAACGTGAATGCTACCCTATTTTTTGTTGACAGAAGCAGGATTGGAAACCTAAGTAGTATACATGATGGTGTATATGAAGCCTATTTTCCATAGTTTCTTGATCTCAACTTTGATGACAAGAGCCTTAGACAGGTGAATGGGTCGGTGCTTTTAGAAAACAAGGGAATCATCAAGCCATTTGTCGATGCGATGTTCAACAATAGAGGGGTCAATCCTAGGAATCTTGGAATAGGACCACGCAAAGATATCATGAAATTCCAGAAAAGTGTTTCGTATGAGGTGACTTCTTCAGGGAAGAAAGATGCACCAAGGGTAATATCTTCAATTATTCTGGTCGTGTCTGATATATTGAATTTAATGGTTGGTCAAATGTTGGTCATGTTACCCTCTTCAAAGGTGTCGGTTGTTGGAATCATGTTTTTAAACCCGTCGATACTTCCACGTATTAAGTCTTTCACTTCAATGAAGAATTGGTCCAACAATGAAGAAGGTTCCTTTAGGATGAAAAAGAATTGATGGTGCATATCATCTAATGGATATTTAGGAGTTGAAACAGATTCAAGAATCTCCTCGTCATTGTGAAAGTAGCATGCGGATATATCAGATGGATCTTCTACGATCGAGGAGGGGGAAGGACTACTAGAGATAGAGATCATGTAAATGGTGGTAGTGGTGTCCGAGGAAGAGGCTGGAGGGTGGATCTCCTCAAAGACGGTGATTTTAGACTCATGAAAGTTCTTCCAAAGGTCACTAAGGAGTGACTAGTACTCAGGCAAGTTTGGCGAATGGTGTGAATAATAACCATATAGGCCACAAACTACACATGGGTGATTGGTTTGGAATGATTTGTTCTTAACCGCAAGTATGGTTGGTACGTCGACAACTAGAGTGTCATATTGACTACAGTTCTCATGTGGGTGAAAAGGATAGGAAAATTAGGACAATTTTGTGTCGCATGGCCTTGGACATCGCATAAATCACATGTACGAGGAGGACGTGGTTCTATATTTTCTTTGGGCATCTTGCCCCCAGTATTCTTGGAAGGAGGGGGCCAGGAGTAGAGATAGAAGTAGTCATTTGTGTACCAAGAGGTGGGAGAAACGTCATCTCAATAGGTTGGATGGGAGTCAACATGATATGGTGAGTGGGGAGAGGGGTACGTGGATCAAGGTACCACACAAGAATACCCAAAGTGAATCCAAGTAGGTTGAGAGTAGCCATGATGGGATTACTCATGATGCCAGAAGGTGGAAAGAGGAAGGGATCTTATGGAGAGGGAATGAACCCCAATAATTCCTCGAGGTATGAATTTCATGTTGTGACTGAGGTTGCGATGAGTTTGGAATGCTACCAGATGTGATAGTGCACAAATCCAATATATCAGTCAATGAAGGAGAAGGTGGTAAGGACAAAACAGTGTCAATCAAAGGAGCATTGGAAAATAAGCTTAGGGAAATGGTATACAGGGAATGTATGGAAATGTTCTTGATAGTAGGGAGTATGTGTCCCGGTGTGGCTGGTCCTTTTGGATCATAGTACATCAATTGGTCGATGTTCATGATCTTCCCATCATAGGGAAACATCAAGAGTCAAAATATGGTAGAGGAAAAAACTTGCATTGCATACATATAACTGCGTCCTAGGAGGAGGTTGTAATTGAGTTGGGAATTGAAAATATAAATGTCAATCAACACTATTTTTATGGATTACTCAACAGGGACATCTATGAGCACACCTTGGGGTTGAGCATCAAAACTATCATTGGTGCGAAGAGCGGTGGAAGAAGGTTAAAGGGTTGAGGATTTGAGTTTCTTCCAAATAAAGGTTGACATGACACAGGTGTATCCCCTTCATCAATGAATGACCAAATTTGAAATCGTGAATGGAATTTGGAATGAAACAGATGATGGCATCTAGGGTTCTCCTTAATCTAGTTTGAATTTGATCAACCTAGAGTTAGACGGATCGACAACAACTAACATGGATAAAAATGATTTTTGTTGCGAAGGACAAGTTTTAAGAACTTCCAAAGTGGATAGGGCTAAGTAGGCTGGTCCAAGTCATCAACAATATTGTAGTTGAGTGCGACTCTAGCGGTAGAGCTATTCATGACACAATGCAAAGGGAACCATGGGAATTTGGCAGTCCCTTCCATGGGGAGTCTCAAAAAATGTAATGACATATCAGGAGTGGAGGAGATAGATGCCGCAAAGGAGTTAATGGTTTCCTTGGTGGAGCCATACTGGTTTCATCAAGTCTATAGGTTGAGGTCTTATGATAATGTAATGAGGTGATGGACACAAGGATCGATGGGTTGACTCCCAAAAGTGGGAATATGGGTTTTGGGAACCAAGAGATGGGTTGAAACCATTCCTTGATTTAGTAAGGGGTTTTTCAGCACCATGGTTGGGTGACCTAGTGGTGCTGGGTTTCACGGAGCTGGAGTATCCCTGTTGGGGTCACCTTGATTATCAGTTTGGAGTAAATGGCAAATGTGATTCATATCTCAAAACTAATGTGTTAGTCTACAAATGTGGGTTATTCCAAGTTCTAGGGGGTGTTGGTTTCGTTATCATTTGAAAGGTTAGGTTGTTGGACACCTCCATCAGGTTGGTTGTTTCATTGGTTCCTGCCTATCTGTTTTCTTCCCTTCCTTTGTTGTTTATTGGGGGTGGGTTGATTATGGAGGTTATTTTTTCCATAGACCTATCCTTAAGGAGTAGGAAGAGTCATGGTCGGATTTGGGGTACATTGCATAGGTGTTTGGTAATAGGAAGGAGTAGCTGGGTGGACTATAAATACAACCATTTGGCCACTACACGAGTGTGTTGAGCAATTCGGTTCATGAACATGAGAAACTGGTGCGGGAGGCGCATAGGAAGGTGTGGATCTAGACTGAACCATTACGCATGAAAAATAAGGGGTGTAACCTTGTTGGGAAACACTAGGAGTGTTACTGGAATGGGGTTGCATCAAAGGATAGGTCATGTAAAGGTGGGGATGTTGATTAATAGAGCCAATGACTCCATTAGTGGCATGTGATTCCCCTAGCATATCTAGGAGTGAGGAGCCAACACGGGGAGAATTAGGTATAATGGTATATAGATAGCCCAATTGGGTGTAGATGAGGTCAAACTATTGTGCCTTCAGAATGGCTTCCTCCTCAGTTTGTGGGAACTCAAATGTAACTTCCTTGGCGATGGGGGGAGTAAGTTTTTAAGAAACTAATTTAGGAAAAATATATCATATAATTGGATCTTCCACAAGCTATGGTAACGACACCATTCAAGGATATGATCTATGATATGGGTATTTGTGTTTTTTCTACACGATAATATAATTTCCACATCCTCATCATATCGAATGGTTAACTTGAAATACTAGAGAAACATCAAGGAAAATGAGGAAAAGTTTGGGTAGGTGGCATGAGGTAGTTCGATATACCATTTCGTCACTACACTTGTGAGTGTGCACTTCAATAACCACAATCAGATAGAATCATCCACTACGTTGTTAGATGAATGCCATAAGTGAAATGACATAATATGGTTTTGGGAATCTTCTCCCACCTTTGCCTCAAAATTAGGGATGTCTAAAGGAAGATTGGAGGGGAGGCCATAATGGGTTATGACAAATGGGGTCATTGGTCAACCGTTCCAAATTAGGTAGGTTGCGATTAGCCATGAAAGGTAGAATAGAAACAAGAGATGATAGGGAAGGGACATCAATTGTGTCGGTGTTAGCAGGAATGTAGTTTCCATGGGTAAATGGCGGTGGGTAAATTTGACTTCTAAAAATAGGAGTAGTCATTGGGATGGTAGGAATAACTAGAATGGATGTGGAGGGTCATTTCCCCCATGCATCAATGGTGGTATGGTAGGAACCATGGTGGTTAGAGTGGGGCCACCACTAGTGGGTAGCGAACTAGCAGTAGTGTGTGCAATGGAAAAGGGCCAACTAGGCACAAGACCTTTTGTTCCAGTGGAAGGGATACCCAGAATGATGGGTGGAATAGAGACAAGGCCACTATAAATTGTCCCCCCATGAAAGGGATTAGGAGGTGCACGAACCATGGGCTAGATGGGGTGGTGATAAAGGTAGGTTCAGATTTATATGAATATGAATCAGAATAAGAGGTAGTATATGTCTCTGAAGGTGGTGAATGACGTCGAATATGGATCCGATGGTGGCATTTCAAGGAACCAAACTGAGGGGTATGCCCCCTAAGCCTATGCGAGTGATGTGGTGGAGAAATGATGAAGTGTAAATGTGTTGTACAATGAATGTAGATGTAATAGTGTAAAACACAAGATTAAAAACCTAACTACAACCGAGTGTGTAGAACGAGAGCGTACAAATGGTGTCTCACAAGCAAAAAATAAAGCTCTAAAACCAAACTGCAACATCATGCGACAGCAGGTGATTCTACAACAAAGTGGCAAGAAATCCAACAAGAATCACTACCTATAAATAAAATGACACACTGACCTATGGAATACAAGTGCAAGAAAATCATAGCTGCAAGATGGAAGCCTTGCACAAATCGTATCCTTTGTAGGGTGATGAAATCCTAGTCAAACAATATGAAACAGAAGAAGAATAAGCTAAGAGTATCCCTCTTTCGAGAGGGACCTCGGGTAAAATATCCCTAGATAGAATGGAAACTAGGATACCTCGTTCATGACATGTTTGCAGCGGTTTACTAGCACTTCATCCGTTTAGCCCTCGACACCCAGTATACTCTGGTATGAATGAGGAGGACTGTGAAGGGTTATCCTTCGGTATATAATGGAGTGTGGTATTCCACCCTGGAATCCATGACCCCTTTTTTGTGTCTTACTCCCGCAGAGCGGGGGGGCCTCCGACATACTGGTCGTGATCATGTTAACAAGTACAATAGGATTTTGGTCCCCTAATGGAAAACAACTATGTCTCAAATGTAAGTGACAAAGGGGTGTTTTTTGGATGCCTATCCCCAATGTCTTAACTTAACTACAAGATATTTTTGGTCCTCAAATGAGGTTACAATGTTGGAAAGTTAGTTTTTTAGGCTATCTTGGGGTCATGAACCAAGCATTTTACTTTAGGGTGTGATATGTGTGCACATGTGATGTGTATAAACCCCATCGATATCACATACCAGCCACACAAATTTAGATAAATAATAGTAAATGGTAGTAAATATCATGCAAAATCCCAACTAATTCTTCCGAAAAGTGAAATATACACAGGTAAATGAGCACATAAGGAACTGGTCAGGTTGTAGGAAACACAGAGGGGGTATCAACTACCAAACTCGACTCAAGCAGCTCACATACAAGGAAAATAGGACCAAAAAACAAACCAGGGGACTGTAATGGATTAAATCTGGAAATAAACATGTCGGGAAAGGGTAGATCAAATCTAGGGGGTCTGGAATAAGGATCTCAAACACCGAAAAGGAATGAAAAACTATAGGTCACACATATTAGCATAAAAGGTGTGGTTGGGGTTGCACAAAAGTGTGAAATAGTCATGATCGAGATAGAAAAAGAGTCAAAAGACTCAAGTCACACAAAATATGGGTTTGTGTGTGACAAGTCACACAAAACAAGGTCACAGTAGAAACCGGGGTCTCTCCAAGCATCGAGACAACTACGATCTGGAGTTTTGGTCTAGGTCACACTTATCGGGATAGAAGGAGTGACTTGGTTCAAGATTATCGAGCAAAAAGGTGTGACCTAATCGCAACTTCCTGCCAAATAAGTGTGACCCAACCGAAACTGATATTTTTTTGAAAAAAGGTTGTCAACTTGGGCCCGGGGGGTAGGCACTGAGGAAAGACTAGTTTGGATCTACCACAGGGGGGTGAGATCTGTGACAGTCGAAGGTATCCAAGCATAAAAAACCAGTAGAATCACCTACAAAAACAAATATCCAAAAGGATCAACTGAGTGAATTTGTCAAAACTGTAGTAGGGATTTCTTCCCTACTATGTGCAAAAGAACCTACCCTAGATAAACCAGATCATAGGGTAGGTTTCAATGGTTTGAAGTGTCTTTCAACCCAAACCTATAATAATAAATGACAATAAAAAAGAACATAAATATTTATTATAATATTTATTTTATTTTCTAAGTAAAAAAAATAACAACAATAGGCATCCCTTTCTTTGAAGTGGGCCACTCTAGTCATCCGAGGAAATGGTCCAGCGACTCCACGTTTTGGGTCTCCAGTATAATTCACTAAAGGTTTTCAAATAGGGGGAATGGATCCAAATGGGTATGTATCAAGCTCAGCATACACCATGGGAATGATACGTCAAAGTGTGATTATAATGGAGAAAGGATCAAGAGTGAATGAATGGATGACAAAACTTTGAAATTGTTTGTGGGGATACCTTTGAAATGTATTTATAGGATGATCCAAGGTGTTTTGACCCATGGTATTTTATTGTGCATGGTATTGAATTATGGTTTCTTACTCATTCTCATTTTTAGGTTTTTTGGTCCTTTTTGGAGACAGAGGGGATAAATCACAATAAATTATCAACTTCCCTTTATTTATGGAGAACGAATAATAATTTATTGGACCATATTTTGTGGAATTTTAGTTGTGAAGGTCAAAATGGAGGAAATAAAAGTGGGAATATGATGTATAATTATGGTTTGGACCATACAAAGATAGGTGAACAATTTCTTTTGTTAACAATCCATCACTTCCGAAGAAGGAAAAGACACCTTCACTACCCAGCCCTAGGAGATGTAACTCGGTAGAAATGATACTAACATGTCATAAATAATACTTGGAGGTTGTTAAATATTTAGGGGCCATCCTTAGTGGTTGTTATAAGGCCGCAACCTAGCAGAGAGAGGACAAGAAAGCCATGTACCAGTAGGAGATTGTCATATACGACTTAGCAAAAGAAACATAGTCACAACCAGAAAAGAAACACAATCATGGCCAACAATGAGACACACAATCACGACCAGCAGAGAAACCCAGTCACAATGAGCAGAGAGACACATAATCATGTCCAGCAGAGAAACACGACCGCAACCAGCATAGAGAGGTACCAAACAATCATGAATTTTAATCTCAGAAGGTCATGGATGAACCCAACAAAATCCAAAAAAGGTCGTTGTTAGCAACAAAAATTTTATAACACACTTCCAAGACCGATATGTCAACTCCAATTAGTAAGAACCCTAGATGCATACTCAAAGAATTAGATATAACCTTTTTTCATCAAGATGCCACACACAAATGAAGAAGTGGAACTTTAATTTAAAATCTTGACATGCCTTCTAAAAATATTAGTCAACTACTTCTAGCATTTAGGACTTTTACCAATGTAAAATAAAGTTAAGGTACTAATTGTTAAATGGTCTTAAAAAGATAAATACCATAAAATAAAATTATTCATACTAAAGGTACACACAATAAGAGCACTAGGACCAAGTAGAATATAAAAGACCATAAGTCAACCAAAGGGGGGCACAATAAGAAGATAAGGAAACCCTCGTAACCATAAGACCAAGGTGTACCATAAAGGTGGAAAACTAACCCCTTTTACCCATAAGACCAACAAGACCAAGAACTTTAATATTTTCTCTCTCAAGGTACATTGTTTCATATATTTTTATCATCACTATCATAAGGAGATCAATATTCAAACTGTATGGTGTGATCCAGATGCATAATATTACAACAATAACAACTGAGTAAAATTTACAACATTGTGCTAGATGAGAAGTAGTAAGAAAATTTAAACACAATTGTCATCTCTTTCAACTTTACCACTCTTCAATGACTCTTTGCTAAAGTTGGTCCTTGATATGCATAGTAATAATAGTACAAAATCAAATTCAAGAACAATAAAATAATCATAAATTAGTAGCATTTAGATATTCAAGCTATTTTATTGCTAATTAATAACGTGCTTACTAAATCTAAGATTCTTAGGTTGAATCAAAGTCGTTTGTATATAAATTCATACTAATTTCTAACTTATAATGTACAAGCTTAGGTTTTTTCAACTAAAATTATAATCTTAGTCTTTGTTAACTAAAATTGTAAACTTTCTTGGGACTTCTACTACAACTTTATGCATTAACCATTACAATGCAACCTACGGAGTTGTGTTAATAAGAGGTGTCAAATATTCAAGTTATATAACTTGTAACCTTGTGTTATTTAGGTTGCAATGTAATACATTCATGCAATAGTCCATGAAAAGGCTTAGCATGCATCCTTTATAATTGTACATAAACTCCATTTAAAATAATTCTCAATTTCTATCATTGCCATGTAAATTTGTATTATTCTTAATCACATCTTTAAAATGAAATGGTCCTTGGCCTTAGATATTTGAATATAGAGTTCCTTCCCTTCACACAAGGTAAATAGTTCATTTGCAAGCCTACTCAAATTGATATTGTGATCCTTGAAAAGGATTTTGGTTCATACTAATACTATGAAAAGATTGCTACATATTGCAAGAGGATTACTAGATCATCTATGTGATATTATGCAAACATTGAATTAAAACAAAGCACAATCACAGATCTAGTGGAAGAGACAAACTAAGTATGAATAACATCATATATTAGTGAGAAGCTTTCATGTGACAACTATCATATTAGGTCCACTTTCAAATTGAAAAATAATATTTTCATTGTTCCACCAAGTTTCCAGAATCCTAGAGCATTTAAACACATCCAAGGCATATGTAGAAGTACCCTATAAATTTTAGGGAATGTTTTAGGGAATCTTGGGGTATTCAACATAGTGTACCTTATTTGAAATACTAAAAATATCTAAATTACAATTATACCATCAACATTGTATATCACATTATATTTAGAAAATTGCAAAATCAGAATATATGACTGTTAAGATAATTCGATGACTCATACAAGATTACAACATATATCAAGTGAAAAAAGTAAAATACACTCATACTGAAATGTGTTAACTATGAACTCTAAATCTGTTATATCAAGATTCGAAATTTTAAATGTCTAAGGACTTGAACAATCAAGTCTCCACATTGTCTCCAACTTAACATTATTTAGAATGTATCCAAAGTAACACTTCCCAGAAACAGTGTCTCCTCTATCCATTATCGAACACATTTATCTATTGAACACTCCAATAACCACAAGTTGGAAACTCAAACATAACACATAGGCACAATTTGAATGCTCCAACAGCTGGCTAACACACAACCCATGGGTTCAAATTTAAAGGAAGACATAGCTCACATGGGTAATGGTATTATGACCTATGTCATGCATGGTTTTAGGTAAGTTGGAACCCTCCCATATAGCAATAATCTCATGCTTCCTATATTTTCACATAACACAAACGCAAATTGTCAATCTCTCTCACACAACCATAATAGAGTCACACAAGGAGGTGTCGGAGGGTCTATTTTAGGGGAGGGAACATTTCCCTTTATAATTTCTATGCCTTTCCCTTAAAAGGAAACATTTGGGAACATCCCCAATGGATTAACCCCATCCCATGAGATAGGGGATTGCACATCCCCTACCCTTTGGAATGACTCTCAATGTAACACTATATATTTCAGTAACAAACCACCATAAAGTATACATATTTAGAAATATTCAAGCTAAAATAGTAGGTTTTCGATTAGAATAGTGTTGGCATGGAACCACTCTCATTTATGTGTGTGGTTGATCACTTGTATCTGAAGCAATGTGTAGGACATAAGATGTGTTTTCTCCAATTTCTAAAATTGTACCTCCTGTTGGATAAAATGTCCAACAATTAAACCTGGAACAACACATTAAAATGGAAAACAGATACACTCATCCCTCTGCATGGATTCATGTGGAACAATTCTCATGTTCAATTTTGCCTCTGTATTAGCGATCATAATAAATTGTTTGATTTAAAGAGAAAGTTGGAATTTCGAGAATCGATTTACATCATGACAGGTAAGGTTGGTGATATGACATAATTTACTATACCTTAATAGCTAACATAGGTAAAACTCGACAAGGTGTAATAAAATCTAACAAAGAGAAACTGTCAATAAAACCCTGACTGCAAATTACAGAGGGCAGAGAAGAGTGACTCTCATACATGCCAACCATCATATCTTATGCTATAAATCGAGTTAATTCTTTCAGTAAAAAACCAAATAACAACCTTTTCAGTAAAAACAACAAGTAGAGAGAAAACTCACTAATGTATGAGACATTGTGCGTGACGAAGTCTTCAGGTTCACGGTGTTCCTGGTTATTGGTGTATTAACAACCTCTGTCTAACAAAGCTTCATGTCTGATAAGAAACCAAACCTAAAACCAATTCAATCAAATTCAGCTTCGTTCCATATCCCTTGCACTGATCCTAAATATGATATGAACCAGTCTACAACCTTATGAGAGGTAGAGTTCATGGAGGAGGCGATGGGAGGCAAAGTTCATGGAGGATGAGGGTATGTGTGTTTTGTTTATTATTTTTCATTTTGTCTTAATTAAAAAAATTAAATTTAAATTTAAATATTTATTATTTAAAAGTATATAGCTTACCTATCACTTATATATATATAGGCTAAATTCATGGTTTATCTTTGTGGGTTACATGTTAGGGCTAGTTGCATAGGCTAGATGTATTATCAGGCGTAATACAAGTTAGGTTCATCTCTCATGTTAGGTGTGTTTCTTATATGTATGGATGTGCATAACAATAGGTGCATGTGTAGGCATAGGTTAGGAGCATCATAATATTAGTTGTGTTCCTTATGTGTTTTTCATTTTATGTACATGTGTTAAAAATGAATAAGATAACTATTGGGGCATGTGCATAGGTTAGATGTTTATATAGTTGCATTGGTTCCATGCATTGGTCAAGTTTATTAGGTGCATTTCCCTAAGTGCATAGGTGTGCGGGTATGTGCATTAGTGCATATATTAGGTAAATGGGTAAAGTATTAGGGTTATATGTATGGGTTGGTAACTGCATGGGTTAGATTTGTGCATAGGTACATGTGACGAGTGCCTTGATTCTTTTAGTTCTATTCTTAATGTGTGTGTGTGTGTGGTTTATATGTGTGTATTTGGATTAAAAAAAATTATTTTATGTATGTCTAGGTCCATATCCTTGTCCTAATGTAATAAAATTCAAAGCACTAATAGAAAATTCTATAAATGTGGCAACAACCTAGAACCCTTAGACAACAACTTGCTAACATCATGATGATGATTGCGATGATTGTGATGATGATGATTAGGATGATTCTAATGAGGATGAAGATGATGTTGATGATGAGGAGGAGGAGGATAGTGATGATGATAACAATGAAGATGAGGAGGAGGAGGTAGATCAAGATGATGCTAATGAGGATGAAGATGATGAGGAGGAGGAGGATGAAAATAATGATGATGATGATGATAACATTGAAGTTAATAATGATGACAATGATTAATATGAAGATAATTATGATGATGGTGATGATGATGATGATGATGATTCTAGTGATGCTGATGATGAGGATGAAGATGATGACGATGATGTTGATGATGAGGATTATGAGGACGAGGATGATGTTAATGATGATGAGGAGGAGGAGGAGGATAACAAGGAATATGATGAGGAGGAGGATGAGGAGGAGATGGAGGAAGAGTAGGATGAGGATGATGTTAATGGGGGTGAATATGCTGATGAGGATGAGGATGAGGATGAGGATGAGGATGAGGATGAGGATGAGGATGAGGATGATGATGGTGATGATGATGATAATAGCATTGAAGATGATGAGAATAATGATGATGAGGTTGATGATGACGGTGATGCTAATGATGATGAGGAGGAGAAGGAGGAGGATGAGGATGATGAGGATGAATATGAGGATGATGAGGATGAGGATGATGATGAGGATGAGGATGAGGATGAGGATGATGCCAATGATGATGATGATGTTGATGATGATGATAGCATTGATGACGATGATGATGCTGATGATGATGATGATGACGATGAATCTAATTATGATGATGGCGATGATGATGACTATGATGATGATGATGATGATTCTATTATGATGATGATGAGGATGGCGATGATGATGATGATGATGATGATGATAATGAAGACGATGATAGTATTGATGATGTTGATGATGATTATAACATTGATGAGGCTGAGAATGAGGATGAGGATGATGTCGATGATGATGATGAGGAGGAGGAGGATAAAAATGAAGATGATGGGGATGATTATGACGATGATGGTAATGACGATGATGACAAGGATGAGGAGGACAAGGATAGTGATGGTGATGATGGTGGTGATGATGATAACAATGAATATAATGATGATGATGTGGAGGAGGAGGAGGAGGAATAGGAGGAGGATGATGAGGATGAATATGATGATGATTATGATGATGACAATGATGATGATGAGGATGATGATGATGATGATGGCGATGATGATGATGATGATGATGATGATGTCGATGATGACGATGACAATGAAGTTAATTATGATTATGGTGTTGAAGATGATGATGATGATGATGATGATGCTAATGATGATGATGATGAGGATGAATATGATGAAGATGGTGATGATGATGATGATGATGATAAAAATGATGAAGCTGATGATGAGTATAACATTGACAATGGTGAGGATGGTGTACATGATGTTAAGGAGGATTTGGAAATCAGACATTCTGTGAGAGAAGATGAAGTCCACAACATCCTAAATACTTTCCATGATGAACCATGTGGGGAGAATTTTACTGATAAAAGAACTGGACACAAAGTATCAAGGATGGGTTACTTCTATCCAACCTCATTTCAAGATGTAAATAAAGATGTGAAATCTTGTGATATCTATTAAAGGATGTGTCAGCCTAATAGGCTGGATGAAATTCCATTACTAGTGGTTGAGCCCTTTGATAGTTGGGACCTGGATTTTTTGGGGGCCATCAACCCTCCTTCAAAGCAAAAAATTTATATTCTATTTTGTATGGATTACATGACTAAATGGGTGGAGTGCAAGGCCTTAGTGAGGGATACTGATGAGGAATTTGTATATTTCTTACTTGAAGAGATATTCACTCACTTTGGAGTACCTTAGGAGGTGGTTATAGATGGAGGGACATAGTTTGTGTCTCATAAGATCAAGGCTATTGTGCAAAAGTATCATATTCAACATAGAATAACTTCACCATACCATCCATATGCCAATGGCCAAGTGGAAAGAACTAACAAGGTCATTGAATCTATTCTTACAAATACTATGAAGAGACATCATAGATATTGGGATAAAAGACTCCCTTAAGCATTGTGGGCATACCATACCATGTGGCGCAACACTATAGGTTTATGTCCTTATGAAATGGTATATGGAAAAAACATAGTATTCCTTGTTGAATTAGAGATTAAGACCACGAGGACTTTCATGGAGGCCAATATGGACTTAATCAAATCTAAAAAAGGCTGGATAAAATAGTTACATGAGCTAGATGATAAATGAGTAGTTTTTGTACATCATCCTTCAACAATTCATCAAAAACATTTCATGTTAATTTACCATGCGAACTTTCAATCCCATATATTGTGAGTAAATTATGTGTATGTCTTAGTCACTTTAATTGATAGCAGAGTTTATGGCAATGTCAATAATGATTATCATGCACTACTACACCAATACATTTCCTTCATCATTATTGGTGAAACATACCTTCCACCGGGAGTAATACCTAATGTTGTGTTTAAGTTTTGCTTATGGTAATTTAGCACTCAAGTAAATGAAATTGGTTTTATAGGGTTATAAAGCAAGTGACATATCAATTATGATTTAATGATACTAACAAATTAGTGTTTAAATTTGGTTCATGGAATATCTTTGGATGAATGCATGATTACTATTATAGTTCTTAAATTATGTTATACTGATACACATAGGCTTTTGAAGTTATTCGATAACTGATTTCATTTATCATTGAATAAGTCACATTAAGTAATATCGATTACGATATGGGCATAATGCACAAAGAAACACCTCTGCTTTAATATTTGACTCCATTAGGCGTTGGTCAATAACACATATATATGCAAGGTCTACTTTGTGTTGAGGTGTATTTGTAGGATTGGAATAGGGCTCTCCTCTAGGACTCTTAGGCTTCCAAAGTAGTTAGGGATAAGTGACTAAGGTGAGAGTGGTCATTTGTCTCATGGATGCTTACCTACAGTTATACCTTCCATTTCAACCAACAACAGGAGTCCAAGGCCTTGGTGAGGGCTATTGATGAGAAAGTTGTATATTTCTTGCTTGAAGAGATATTCACTTGCTTTGGAGTACCTAAAGAGGTGGTTACATATGGAGGTCTACAATTTGTGTCTCATAAGATCAAGGCTATGATGAAAAATTATTGTATTCAACATAGAATAACTTCACTCTACCATCCAAAGGCCAATGGCCAAGTGGAAAGAACTACCAAGGTCATTGAAGATATTCTTACAAATATTGTCAAGAGACATTGCATATATTGGGATGAAAGACTCCGTGAAGCATTATAGGCATAGTGGACCATGTCGTGAAACACTACAAGTTTCTGTCTTTATGAGATGGTATATGGAAAAAATGTTGTGTTCCTTGTTGAAATCGAGATTAAGACCCGAAGGAATTCTGTGGAGGCCATTATGGACTTAACAGAATCTCAAAAGGGTTGGATGAAACATTTAAATGAACTAGATGAGAAACAAGTAGTTATTGTACATCACACTTCAATAATTCAACAGAAACGTTCCAAGTGGCATGATCGATTTATTAAGAAAAATATGTTTCGAGGAGATCAGGAATTACTCTATGATTCACGCTTCAAAAGGGATTTTAAAGGAAAACTATGCACCTGATGGATGGGGCCATACAAAGTGGAAACAATATGAAAAAATGGTACAATTCAATTGACCAAAACTTGATGAGCAACAAACACCACTACTTTCCAATGGTCATTGGATGAGACTTTATCATAAACCACTATTGAGAGACATATTTGTTTCTCAAATTTCCTTGTATCCATACTATCATATGGTCAATGAAAGGGTCGATAAACACAATTCTCATCCTATTTTACGTACTCTTTAACCTCTTTGCATATTTTCGACAAAAATTGTACATAAATAAATTTATTTGTTTGGTTTGATTTTTTTTTGTTGCTTGCTGTAATTAGGTGTCTACAGGTACTTCCTGTAGGAATATATACGAAGATGTTGATTAAGAAAACATTCAAGAAGGGGAAATAGATTGTTGGAGCATTGGATAAACCTCCAAATAAATGGATGACACTTCACAATGTTTTTTGGAGGACAATCAATATTTCTACTAGCTAGTGAGAATAGTTGGACGTTGTTGAAGTTTCATTTCTTCCCTCTGAAACTCATCCTGCTGAAACTCCACCAATTTATTTTCTATCTGCTGAAACTATACCAATTTATCCACTAATTTCTTCGTTATCTAATGAAATGCTGCCAATATCATCCCTATTTTTTTTCTACCTGTTGAAACTCTACCCATTTCTCAGTCGGTTTCTCTGTTGATTTCTATGGTATTCATTCAGACTCTGTCAATTTCAATGTTAAGTTTGCCACTATAATTTCACCAACCTGTCATTTTGCACTACCCACGGTATTCATCAGATTCCCTCCTAATCGATCTAAACTTGTATTAAATATGAATTGAAGAAAATATCAATGGTTAGTAGTGAACTTATCCTACCAGTTCAACAGTTAGTACTAATTTTGCTACATATTTCCAAGAAAAGCACCAAAAGTATTCCAATATCCTCACTCACTGTCACAGTCAATCGTATGGTTATTTCTACTCATACTCTGAGATTCTCTCTCATTGGTCAAAGTATCCTCGGTCTTGGCATACCATGTCTTAACATAACATCTATAGAATATGGAAATGTTGGAGTTGTCATTTGATCAACCATGAGTCCTTATATACATTAATAGAAACATATCTCCAATCGTTTAGCCTAATAAATGAGAATGTCACATCATCTCATGATGGATCCACCTCAGTAAATACCACATGTACGTACTCTTATTTATGAATATAATATTTCTATGATGTGATAGGTAATTAATGGGGGGTTTTCCCTTATCCATGTCAACACCCAATCATCCAATACTTTTATTTGGGGGGTGTTTTTACACACCCCCTATATCTATCTGTAGTCGTCACCTTACCCATTAACCCACACAATTGTTTCCAGAATGTTTCAACTTCTTAATGATATTAACTTTCCAAAATAATATAATAGACCCCCTCAGTTGTATATTGTAGTTATTGCATGTTGAAACCCTACATCGGCTATGTTACATATTTACGCATCTTTGCAGCAACCAAAGATGGGAGGTTATACAGTCCGACATGATCCAGAAACAATAGACTCATTATGTTGGGATAGAACAATTTATGGTATATTTGAGGATGCGAGATAAATGGTTTACTTTGACATGTTGAGCAGGTCCTATGAGAGTGTGGAATTGCAATTTTCACAAAAACTCATGGGAAATTATTCTAAAGATGGAGGGTTGAGGATTGAATCTTCGAAACAATCCGTAGTAGAGGTGACAGTCCTACCCACAGTTGGATGGTGATGATTCAGTAGGAAGGTTATTTTTGTTACACCTATGAGCTTTCCCTGGATCTTATTGTGAGTTTAATCCTTCCATGAATTGTTGAAAAAGGATTAATCGATGCATCATATTTCTAAGATTAAGAAGGTGATTTTCATAATTAGCATAATGTTTCAACTACAACTATGAAACAATCTCTCCTATTCCTATTAACACATAGATTTTGTGTATTTGTCATGAAGTGTGGTTTGTTGCAACAATCAATTGTATAATTTGATCTTTCTTTTCAAGTACATAAGTGGATTGTAATTGCGTTTCAAAGTGATTGTTTCTATACCTATGATATTTCCCTATATCTTATTGTGAGTTTACTCCTTCTATGTATTGTTGAAATGGGATTAATGGTTGTGTCGTATTTCTTAGATTAAGAAGGTGATTTTTCAGAATTAGCATAATATTATAACTACGACTGTGAAACAATTTCTCTTATTCCTATTTATGCATATATCTTTCATAGCCGACATGAAGTGTGGTTTGTTGAAACAGACGATTGTATAATGTGAAATTTATTTTCTAGTTCATAAGAAGGTTGTAATTTCATTTTTACATGATTGTTGCTACATCTATGATCTATCCCTGGATCTTATTGTGAGTTTACTCCTTCTATGAATTGTTGAAAAAGCCATAATGGATGCATTGTATTGCTTAGATTAAGAAGGTGATTTCATAATTAGTGTAATGATGTAACTGTGACTATGAATAAATTTATCATATTCCTATTCATGCATAGATTTGTGTAGTTTTCATGAAGTGTGGTTTGCTGAAATAGTCAACAGTATAATGCCATATTTCTTTTCCATTACATAATCGGATTGTAATTGTGTTTTGAAGTGATTGCTGCTACACCTATGATCTATCCATGGATCTTGTTTTGAGTTTACTCCTATGAATTGATAAAATAGGCTTAATGGATGTGTCGTATTACTTAGATTAAGAAGGTGATTTTCAGAATTAGTGTAATGTTGTAACTGAGACTATGAAACAATTTCTCATATTCCTATATATGCATAGATTTTGCGTAGTTGTCACAAAGTGTGGTTTTTTGCAACAATTGATTGTATAATGTGATATTTATTTTCAAGTACATAAGTAGACTGTAATTGTGTTTTGAAGTGATTGAGGATAAACCTATTATCTATCCCTTGATATTATTATGAGTTTACTCCCCCACATCCCCATCACATTATCCGAGAAGACAATACTGATTGACATAGATATTGTCAATGCTCAATTGGACTATAACCTCCTCCTCGGAAGAAGCTATATGTTTGCCGTGAGAGCCATAACATCAACTGTCTTTCATCTCATGATGTTCCCCCATGAAGGAAAAATCATGATGGTTGACCAACTGACTTATCATGATCCACAAGGGCTAACGACAACTGCCAACGTTATCGCTATGATCAACACCATTGATCTGCAAGGGAAAAACACACCCACCAACATTATCCCCACGATCAACACCATGGTTGATGACATACCAGCCTCCCCATTATTGAATGTGGGCCCTGGGTTGTTTGCAGATACCACCATGACAATGTATTTCCCCCTAGTGTCACCGTCATTGACACCAAATGATACTATGAATTTTTGCATGCTCTCATCTAGCACTGCTGCACCCAAACAATAACTATAGCTGCATCCCCAACTGCAACCACAACATCGTCTGTATCTGCAACATCAACAGTAGCCGCAACATCAACAGCAGCCGCAACATCATCCACATCCATAGCATTATGCGCAGCTACAAAAATAACCTCATCCCCACATACAACCATTAGGGAGTTATCTAGGCTCTTCCCCAATCCACACAATTCCGTTCCTCTTTCCCCCGCATGGTGTCATGAGCAAGCAAGTAATGACCACCTTAAACTTACCAAACTTTACATTGGGAATTCCTGTGTGGTATCTTGATCCACCATCTCAACCACCAATTCCCGAGGTAGTATTGACCCCCATACAACCCATTGTGGTCGATTCTTATCCTCCACCCGGCTCGCAAAAGCCAACCGCACCCGCACCACCCCAACCAAAAAGGGCCAGGGGCAAGAATGCAAAAGCTACCACTAAACCTAGACAGATTTTGCCTTGCATCGTATACAACGAACAGGGCCATCCAACTCAGAACTACCCTGGGATTCCTATAATCTGTGTGCATTTGGATGCCATGGATACAATCAAAAACCTCCCCATGGTTGAAATTCCAAGCGTTCCAATAATGACAAACAAGTCATTGAGAAAAAACCATGCTTGTGCCCTTTACAGATTGTATGGACACTATTCTCACCACTACTAAGACTTGTCCGAGTTCTAAATGGCTTTATCCGACCTTGGACAACATTCCCTTGAATCTAATATCACCCTGATCGAAGAAGTTCAACCCCCACCTCCTCCGGACACCATGTCCATTTACATGATGTCCAGTTTTACTGACCCTCTTGTCTCCACCACCAATGACGGTCCATCAAACCTGTCTTTTTTTTGTTTCCGCAATTATGAGGAGATACTTGAATCCTTAACCACCTCAGAATACCCATGGGATGACATGAACCATCGCTCTTTCTTCCTCCCCAAAGAACTTCTGCCGCATTCAGACCAGTTTTCCATGGAAACCAAATATTTCATTCATGGGAAAGTCAACTAGTTCAAAAACCCCATTCCAGCACCAGACACCTTCGAAGAAGGGAACATGGCCAACATCTCACCGACCATCAAAATCAACATCTCAACCAATTCCAAGGTTGTTGAAGAAATTATGATGGGGGCATCCTACTCCCTAGAAGAAGTCGTTGCCTACAAAGCTCTGTTCCAAGAATTCCACGACATAATTTCCTAATCTTACACTAAAATTCCCGGGTTAGATCCATCCACCGTGGAACACCACATCGACACATGGCTCGATGTGGCCCTTGTACGCCAAAAGAAATGGTCCATCCATCCTTCCAAAGTGGTCGCGGTCAAAGCTAAGATAGAGAAGTTGTGCATAGTCAGCTTCATTTACCCCATTGCTTACACCACTTGGGTTTCTAATCCTATTCTCGTGAATAAAAAATAGGGTACCATCCACGTTTCCATAGACTTTCATGATCTAAATGGGGAGTGTCCCAAAGACAACTTCCCAACACCCTTCATCGATCATATTATCAATGCATGCATCGGACATGAGGTCTTTTCCTTCATGGGTGGATTTTCTGGATATAACCAAATCTAGATTCAGAAAGAAGACCATTATAATACTGCATTCACAACCCCATGGGGCATATTCGCATATCGATTCATGCCCTTTGGCCTGAAAAATGTTGGAGCCACCTTCCAGCATGCCATGACACACTGTTTCCATGACCTCATCCACATCATGTTGGTTTATCTTGACAACCTCATTACGTGTTCATAGAAGCAAGCACAACACATAGACGACTTGTGGAAAGCCTTCCTATGATGTCGCAAGTAGGAAATATAATTGAACCCTTTCAAGTGTGTTTTCTGTGTCCTAACGGCCCGTCTCCTAGGGTTCATCATGTCACACAAAGGAATGACCGCTAATCCCCTGAAAGTCCAAACCACTTTCCCTCTAACGTCACCTCTTTGAGTGACGGTAGTATAGCTTGTATTATAGTATTTTCCTTTTTGTTTTACACATTTTTTAAAAGTGAGTCTTATGTATTGTTTCCCCTCATTGCTCTAGATGGATCCTACCTCAGACCGGTACATCAGATTTGCTAATGGAGCGAGCAAATGGTCTCCAAACCTCACCTCGGCTGCATGGGTTATCTACTCCCCGTCACATGAGTTGATCCATATGGACGGAATATGCATGGATAGTGCGACCAACAACCAAGCTGAGTATGATGGTGTCAATGGCCTTTTGGCCGCTACTCTCCAATTAGGCATTCACTATCTCGATGTCTTCTTAGACTCCCAACTACTTGTTTCTCAGTTGAACAACTACTATCAGGTACGTGATCCTTGCCTCTTTAGAAAATTCATGCACACTAAACAGACGGTTAGAACATTTGAGTCCATCACATTCACACATGTTCCCAGAAACCTCAATAGTGTAGCAAATCGAATGGCTAATGACATTCTAAATTGGCACATTTATAATCGCATATAGGAAACATACAACCATAACATCATGCATAATCATATATAAAATACACACACAGGTGTAATAATACATCATCTAGGCATGGAATCTCATATTGTCATAAAAAGAATCGCATATAAAACCATAAAAAGCATATGCACGTGCATCAAAAATATATATAGATAGATAAGTCACATGTCCAAAATATGTCTAGTACAAAATGAATAGCCACATATGCTTTCTCAGCTGAATATACATAGCGATGCAAAAACTCCTAAGTGCATCAAGGCACTAGGGGCATCCCCACTAGGCTGCTAATCTGACTCAGACTCATCATCTTCCTCAGAAGACTCATCCTCTGTAGGAAGATCGCCTCTTGCTACTCGATGAAGGTAATCACAGGCCACAGCCACCCTCCTCATCACAAAGGTCTGCTCTGGAGGAAACCTATGAATGGCAACAATATGATCATTGTTTAAATGTTGCCAACCATCATCAGAGATCCAATTAGCAAGCCACTCTAGATGTGGAAAAAATTCATCCACCTCTCGTCATCGCCTACGAGGGTTCCCCGCAGGAACCGCCGCAGGTGCAATAGCGACCACTTGCCTCTGATACCTGGGCGATGGGTGTGGACCAATATCTGCATACACAAACAAGGACACCATCAGTATACACATATAATCATACAACTATCAACCAACTCAATTACACTATGTATAAATATGAACATAAAGACATCACACATACATACCAGCTGGTCCCCATGCCTGGCCCGGAGGTCGGGGCATCTCGGGGTCCCCATGATAGTTCATACCCGCATACGGGTACTCCTCAATGACCACTAGAAGCTGATGCCACTGCTCTAATATCTCTCCAGTGAAGAAGTGGCCCACTCTGCCGCCACCCTCTTGTACCATCATCTGGCACCATGTACGCATCTGTGGCTCCCGTGGAACACTATCCTGCATAGCCCAGTGTGGACATAGAGTAGTAAATTTCTAAAAAAAGAAAGCACATAGAAAGGAGCCAAAGCAAAATCCTTCCCGAGATGCCTTTCCGTTGTTCAGCTGACACCGAACAGCCTGAAGATACATTTGGGCCCACCCATAGTACATGCCCCCCATAGCATGCTCTACCAACTGTAGCTGCCCTCCAGATATCTTGTGGCTCCCTATGGAACCCAATATATGCAGCAGTGATGTCACCAGCACCCATGTCGACAGGTCCTCATTGTCACACATTAAGATGTATGAGCCATGCACATACGCAGTAGCGTAACAGTGCCTATTACATAGCTCTTCCAATGTATCCCCTTGAGATAGCAACGCTGCCAAGTCACCAACAACTCCCAACATAGGGAGCCCAGTCAAGAAGTACACATCCACCAACGTGATTTCAATATGCTGGCCCTGGAAGAGGAAGGCCTCCTCCCCAATATCCCAAAAGCTCACCAATGTTTGCAGCAACAAATGCAAGCTCTTCATAAGTGGTATCCTCATGAACTTCAGTAAACCACAATGGGCCAGTGTATCACGCACATTCCTGTCCCACAATGATGCCTCCCGGAGGTATTTACAGACTCTCTCCTACCACTTAATCTTAGCCATCTTACACAAGCAAAACACAGATGTCAGCCACTACTCTCATAAAAAAATGTCACCTAGAGGCCAAGTCACACCTGTTTGGGAAAAATGAGCGACCAGGTCTCTCAAAAATGCCCCATGGGTGCAACTAGGTCACTCTTTTTCCCTCAAAAGGTGCGACTTGGCTCCATGAAATCCCAGCAGGCTCATGGAGGACCTCCAAGTGACCAAATGCAAAATGTAAACCACCAAAAAGAAGATATTTGGCAATATCTCTTACCTGCAAGTCGTGGAACTCAAAACCACTAGTCAGAATAGGAGAAATCAGCAAATAAAATATAGGGCCCACCTCTCCAACTCTGTAGTGAACAGTGACAGTGACACTTCACAAAGTGGTCCCCGCCCTTATATAGGCCCTATTTGAGCTAATTTCTCTCGTTCGACACAACAGGACCATACAGAGTCCATTTGAGATGCCGTTTGCACCATTGGTTTCAGAATTCCACCCTCTATCTCCTTATGAGACCATCCTCTCATGTTTAATAAGTAATTTTCAAGACCACTTCCCAAAAGTTACCTTGGTTTACGAGCCACGTCATGGTGATGCAAGTGTCTGTGGACCTGTACTTGCATCACATTTGCCTACCGCTACTCATCTAGGTTCTCAAGCCATCACCCATGAGGAAAATCATTTTTATTTTAACATATAGTCATCTACTTCATCCACCACACCTTATGCAGATCTCTAAACCATTGTCCAGAAGATGAATTATTTCTTTTGCATGTATTTGGAGTATAACTGCCTCTGGACTTGCACTCACATCACATGTAGTCAAGTCCATCCTCCATAAGTCACACATGACTCTCCTGACCTCTGTCTAAGAGCCACCTTAGTTTCTGTGCCTCTTTCACAATCTATCCTGTGCATGTATTGGTATGTTCAAGAGCTATCTGCTTTGTCCATACTGCGCGGATGACCTCTGGACCACTGTCCACCATCCCAATATGGGGCACCGCCTATGCCACCGCAATCGGTTTACCATACTAGAGTTTCTTTTAAGCTCTTTTCTGACTCCTAAAAGAATGAAAAGATTGTCGAGCACAACGACTTCCTTCCCTACTCGTTAAAGTATAGGAAAGGGCATCTACATCATCTCGTTTATCTCCTTTTGTGGACTATGTAGACCGTCAAATGAAAAGGAACACCTTGACATATTCAAGCCAAGACCGTTCGCCTCTGCATATTTTTATGCTTTCTCGGGCAGAGGGGCTGAAATTTTGAAAAATCTCACCATGGGTTATCGTTAAGCTCTCTTCTAGCCTTCTCATCAAGAAAATATTGTCGAGCAAACTTGATTTCGTTCATGCTCATAAAAGTATTTGAATGACCGTCCAGTCATTATAGGTTTAACCTTTTCCGTCCTAGTTGGACTACCAGTGGTAAAGAAGTCTCTCATCCCCTATAGGATGGGTGAGATCTCCTATGTATACTTTTATCCTTTTTTGGGCACAGGAGACTACCAACAAAAAAGATCCCCCACTGGAGTCTTCTTCGTTCTTTCAAACTCTCTAAAATTGAAAGCACCATCGAGCATTGACTTTCTTGGGCTCACCAAAAATATACAAGATCATACCACAATGGTGTCTCTAGACACCACCCCACAAATGACAGTCTGGAAGCATTACCACCTTGGGTCTTCCTTGGATTCCATCAGTACCAAAAGTATCTACCTCTCCCAAATATTTCCCATATGTAGTGACATTCCCAGTATTACAGCTGTGATCCCATTCCCATGAGTCAGTTTCATTTGCGGCATGGTCCACCCTACTGTCATACTCTAAACAAAGTAAGTTTGAGTCTACTACACTCCCTCTGCCCCTGTTCAACTCTTTCCCTTGCCCCCCCATTTAGTGGGTGAGTCCTCAAATTGTCTCACATCTTTCAGTTATCTCCCTCGCGCTTCTGGTCAAGGAAACACCATTGCCTTGACCAGGGGTAGGTCTCCCTCTGTCAACGACAACACACATATTCCAGAGGATAGACACAAAGGTCCCTGTATCTTGGTTTCATTAACCTCATTGATGAGTTCCTTGGACCACTTGAGAGGATTCCTTGGTGCCTCTCAGGATGGTCATTTCTCATGTGCTCGACTCCAATTACATTATTGCACCGTTGAGATCCGTACAGGGTATTGGTCCGTGCATTATTTGGTCGAAGACCCTAGATGTCACCTGACTCTAGAACATTGATGAGTCTATTTGAGGAACCTAAATAGGTTTATATCCCTTGTGATTTTCGGGTTATGTTGGAGACAGTGTTCAGAAGCCCCCGCAGTGCTTCTATATAGATTTATGATTAATGCAGCATACTTGTACCATAGAGACTCTGACTCTCCATCAGTGAGTCCATATAGCTATGTACCATTCCAGATCAAGCAGGCTATCAGTCATGAAGATATAGCATTCCATGAGAATGCCATGGGTCCAATGTAGCAGTTCTTCGGATCAGTATTGTATTCATCCTCTCATTGAGGAAACCACTATGTATCATTAGTTGTACATGATCGGCTCTTGTATTATAGAGCATAGATCACATTATTATTTTGACATTGTTACAAGCATGTGGATTCCTACATCATCCATATACATGTCACACATTATTTTTATCTCACCCATTTATGGGAACCATATTAATACAAAAACCAAAAGCCACCATGCCCCAGCCCAGGAAGCACCACCTCTCCACAGAAAATCCTATGATGTCCGTTAGCCATACAATGAGCTCCTGCCCTCACACATCAGGGGGCAATATGTTAACCCAAAAAATCCCTCACTCAACTCTACATGGCCTACACCACCCAAGGACACCCATGCACGACCCTCATTTAACCCCATTTGACCCCCACACCCTCATGAAGGCTTAAAAATAGGAAAAAGGTATTAAAAACTCCTAAGAAGAGCCTAAATAGCTCTCATAGGGGCTAAATCCACCAAAAAGGGGATAAAACCCCTCAAAGGAGCCTAAAACCATAAAAGGAGATAAAGATTGAGCGAAAGGGGATAAAGCCCTCACCAGGGGCTTAAAACCCTAAAAAAGCTATAAATAGAGGGGTGGGGGTCACTCTCAAAAGATTCCTCCCTTGCATACTGTTATGCTGCCCAAGTGGATTCCTTGAGACCGTTCGCCTCTCAAGCCACCCACATTCCCTCTCATCCATTTTCCTTTTGAGCCATAGCTCCCCCATTACCAAGAGAGAGGTGCTTCTTCGAGATAGGGCATGGAAGCGCATTTTCACCAAGAGGTATAATATTTTGTTTAATGTCATTTTCATTTTAATTTTTGTCTAACTCAATTTGCTTGCAGGTTTATTTCATGTTCTAACAAGTGTATGCAGGGTTCTGGAGTCTAACCTTGTGTGCAGGGTTTCCACCTCTTTCCTTTCTATTATTTGCTTCATTCCAGTTTCATTTTTCTTCCATTACCATCAGGAACCATATCCTTCCATCCTATACACGAAAGGTATCCATTCCTGGCCTGTAGCAAGGGAGAAATCCTTGCTACACTACCTATTAGTCAATTGACTCAAGTTCCCATTGAAATAGAAGTCCTGAAAACTTATGTTAATTTTGAAGTGATTGACATTGTCGGTGATACGAATCCATATCTCTCATTTCTAGGGATCGAATGGGAGATTGATAATAAAAATTTTATAAATTTAACAAAAGAATCTTAACATTTAAAGGTTCATAGCTAAGGGTGGTCACACATATTCATCCACTATAAGGTCAGAGATATGTCGAACAAGTGAATAATGAAGGACAAGGAGATTATATGTACCAGATTTATAACATCACATATACAATGGATGATTCTATTTACCCGATGGATGACAGAAATATCAATTGGTGATGTGTTATTTCATGTACATTAGGTTCTACAGAAGCCTTAAAAAACTGGCAGAACCAATTGCATGAAGTATCGATGAGAAGATGCGCAAGAAATACACATCCTGTGAGATGAATAGGTAGTGAGGCAAGTGATCTACCCACATATGAAGGATTACCTAAACTTGCATATTTTATAATAGAATTTGAATACAAAGGTACAACACATAAATTCTTATCCGCTCTATAATTTGAACTGAAATTTACACCTTCCAGATGGTAGGTCACACATAAACAATCTATCTCAAACATGCTTCAATGTCGAAAATTGATGGAGATACGATTTGGGGAGAAGATTAGTTATACTCATAAGAAGTACACAATATTGACTAATCCTATTGAGAACATTGAATAATTTCATGCAACATGGGAGAAATTCCTGCAACAGGAATGAATTCACCAATTTGCACATACATTGGATATGATACCAAGGAAATGGTACAATTCAATTGAGTTGCGACAAGGGACTCTTGAATGGGATGAACTATATTCTATATTTACACACACATTTCATTTTGTAAATGGCCATACTTCAATTGATGTTGCGTCACAAGTGATCAAGATGAATATATTTCAAGATATTTCTATGTTGATGTCAAACTTTGGTCAGAGTAGCATAACAGTCCAACACTGGATGGAGTGCTATAATGTGACAGGTGGATTGGATGATGATGACCCATGAGACACAAACATCCCAAAATATGAAGGTACTCATGTGATGGAGGGACTTGGTATTTCCAGTAACCAGTTCCTAAATCCATTAAAATCCAAGAAACTAAACATTGGATCTCCAGATATCCCAAGTTCGCTAACATCATGGATTATTGTGATCATCAAAACTATCGGGAGGATCACAGACTTACTGCATGAATTCCAAGATTTGTTCCCTACAAAAATTTTATAGATGAAGGGGATTGTTGGAGACCTTGGAGAGATGAAAATATCGTTAAGGCCTGATGCAAGTCCTGTAAAGGAGCGACCATACTGGTTGAATCTGCGGTATAAAGAAAAGGTCAAGAAATAATTAGATCGAATGTTAGATGTGGGTATCATAGAACCAATTGAAGAATTGGAATGGACCATCCCTATAGTAGTGCAATATAATAAGACTACCAATGAAGAACGCATCTGCGTCAACCTAAGAAAGCTAAACAATTCCTGCCTTCATGACCCATTTTCGACTTTGTTTATAGATCAGGTATTAGAAAGTGTCGGGGGTCAAGAAGTTTATTCTTTTACCGATGGGATATTTGGATACCATCATATCATATTTTCAAAGTAATATTGACACAAGAAAACCTTTGCGATGGAGTGGAAATTTGTTCAATACATAGTCATTCCCTTTGGACTCACGAATGCTCTTGATATCTTTTCCAGGATAGTAGTGGTTGCATTCAAGGATTTTATTCATAAGTTTCTTGAGGTCAACTTTGATGAATGGACAATGTTTGGGATCATGAAGGATCACACTGAGAGCCTCATAATGATTCTAGAACGATGTCAACAATATCAACTTTCGTTGAATTTAAAGAAATGTATCTTTTGTGCCCTGTTTGGAATTTTGTTGGGTCATGTTGTTTATCATGATGGAATCTTGTTTGAACCTGCTAAAATTACAATCATTGTCAACCTACCACCCCTTGCGACAATGAAGAAACTAAGAACAACATTGGGACATATAAGAGACTATATAAAATTTATCAAATGATATGTAGAGGTAACTACTTCAATGGAAAAAAATTTAAAAAGGGATATTAGCGAGTGGATAGAAAATGACAAGAAACTTTGGATCTCCTGAAGAACAATATAATCATAGCACACATACTAGTTTTTCTAGACTGGAAGAAGGAATTCCAGATACATGTCGATGTGTCGTCTAGCGCACTCGACATTGTACTTTTGCAGCTTCGCGAAGGATCCATTGATCATCCTATTTCCTTCGCTAGTAGGAAATTGTCAACAACGTAGAAGAATTACACTACAACTGCAAGAGAATGCTTAGCTATGGTGTATGTACTATAAAAATTTAGACACTATCTATTACGTGGGCATTTAAATATGTTCAAAAACCATTCAATGTTGAAATACCTTGTGAACAAGACAGTTTTTTTTGGGGGGGAGGTTCAGCGGATCCTCCTTTTCTAGGAATTTGATTTTGAATTTATTTACAACGAAGGAAACCCATGTGAAAAAGTGTAGAAATTACTCGATGTTTCAGGCTAGATAGTTCATCCCATCTTTAATAGATACCTTATAGTTTCCCAACCTAATATTCCATTTTGGTTTTCTTATTAATAATGTTATTTATCCTGAATATTGAATTATGTCATCCCTTATAAAAATTATCAATTAAGATGTTATTAATAATAATGTTATTTATCCTAATTAATGCCGGTCGTTAGAAACATTATTAGGGTGTCATTGTTTTATTTTTTATCTTTTTAATGATGGGAGCCCACGTTGTGCTAAGTTTCCATCCATCATCCTGATTGATATTGAAAGGGTGTTTTTCAATTTCAATCGATTCTCTTACTCATCTTCTTGTGTATGGTCAATGTTGGCGATGACTTTGGAGTCTTCCAAGAGAATGTGTTATCTGGAGGTAGTGGAGTGTTCTACTAATGCATAATTGTTTATCCATCCATGAATGATGTCCATGTTATGCTCCTTTAATATTGTTAGTATAGAGCGACCAATTTCTCCAATATACACCTTCCCGCAACCACATGGGATAGAGTACACACCTTTATTATTTTTTGGGTCCACTTGATCTTTTGCATGCTCCAAGATTCCATGCAACATGTTAAAAGGTGAAAAGGTGACCCTTATTAGTTTCTTCCTCGGTATGTTGTCTATTTTATCCATTGTACCTTGGATGTAAGGAAGCTTTATTAATTTTATAACTTTGTTTTGATTCCTTTCCTTCCTTTCTTATTGGGACCTCTTCAAGGTTTTTCTATTTACACTCTCATTGTAGCTGTTGTCCTTGAAAACTTTGACAAGGTTTTCTAGTTCAAGATCCAAGCGTGCCAAATCAGATATTCTCTTGGCTCTAATAGTCAGAGTGTTAATGACGCTGATTTTTTGTACTGGGTGATGATGAGATTCAGATCAAATATACTTATATGTGTGCGTCTTTTTTTGATAAACCTGGTGTGCTAAAGATCTGCCTTCTTTTCTAGATAGAAGGATGTCTAAAATGGGAAGAATATTGTCCTCTTTGATTTCCATTGTGAATTTGATCTCTTCTGATTGGTTGTTCATGTGTGTTAAAAAATACCCTAGCATATCTTCCCATAGGGCCATATGAAATGGGTTTCATCCACATAACGTCACCATTGTTGCAGTTTTTCTGTAGTGGAGTTGATGTCCTTGTCTTCGAAGTGCTCCATGAAGATGTTCACCACAATAGGGAAGAGAGGTGAACCCAATGCCACACCATTGATTTTCTCATATATGTCTGCTCAATAACTAAATTAGGTGGATTTTAAACACACATCAACTAGGTTTGTCGTCTCATCGTCCATGACTCTTCTTATCATGGCTATAGCCTCTTTCACTGCAACTTTTTTGTAGAGCGATATGGCGTCGAAGCTTACCAACAAATATGATTCTTGTATTTTAGTGGATCTTATGGTGTGAAAAAAATTTGAGGATTCCTTGATAAAGGATTGAGTCTTACCTACTTGGGGTTTCAGTTTTTCTGCGAGAAGTCTTGCCAATCCATACGAAGGCAATCCAATTGTGTTTATGATTGGTCTGAGAGGACAACAAACTTTGTGAACCTTTGGGAGACCGTATATTCATGGAACAAGAAGTTTTTTCAGTGTGATTTTATTTTTGATGCTATCATCCAAAGAAGAGTTCTAGATAGCCCTGGTGATCTCCCGTATGATTTTATTGCTGGGATCCTTCTCAACTTTCCTATAGCTCTCGCTTGTAGTCAGATGTTCTATAAATTTTTGTGATAGTCATCTATGTTCATCATGACTATTGCATTCCCCTTATCAGATTTCAAGATTATAATTTCTTTGTTCATCTTTAGTTTCCTCAGCGTAGTAGTTTCCTCCCTGCTCAGATTGTTTTTTGGTGGTTTGGAATTTTTGAGAGAGAGTGCACAATCTGGTCTAATTTCTTCTTCCCTGGACTCAGGGAGAGAGAAAATTGTGTCCTCAATTCAACAAATAATCTCCTCATGGGGAATAATTCATGGAGTTATGGATAATTTCAGCCCATGCTGAAGGACACTCTTGGAAACATCATCAAGTTGGATCGTAGATAAACTGATGATGCTCTTCTTCTCTTCCTCGATTGCACCATCATTTTGTGTTTTTTGTAGGTTATCAAACTTAGTGCATTGTTTTTTAGATTCTTTGTTGAGGGTCGTATTAGCCCTAGACAGAAGGAAGGTTGAGATGCCCATCCAAATTTCAAAATGGACAGAGTTAGCAAGATCTATGTGGAGACACATAGAGTTTGTGCGTTTCTCTGATCTCTCGTCTTATTAGAGTAGTGTTGGTTCTTATGAATATGTCAGCATTGTTCTTATTGTTTAGATGATGAAATATCAGAACACATTTGGGAAGGACCTCATAATCACGACATCATTTCAGAAATGCCAAATTTGAGAGATAGGTTGAGATTTTAGGATAAATAACATTATTTTTAATAACAACTTAGTTAATAATGTTTATACAGGACGATATAATTCAAAATTCAGGCTAAATAAAATTATTAATAAGAAAACCAAAATGGAATATTAGGTTGGAAAACTATAAGGTCTCTCCTGAAGATGGGTTGAACTATCTAACCCAAAACATCGAGTAAATTATGCACTTTTTTACACAGGGTTCCTTCGTTTTAAATATGCCCACCATGGAAGCACCACTAAAATTTGAAGTTATTGTTAAGCCAAACCGGCTAAACTTGGCACGAGACCACTTGTTGAGACTTGAAAGTGGAGAAGAACATGTGAACCTAGAAGATAATCTTCCTGATGTGCAACTATTTGCAATCACAATGTTTGATGACCAATACAAAGATATTATGACTTTTTTTAGTACAAGATATGCACTCAAAGGATTAAGTACTGTGTAGTAAAAATAACTAGTAGTGTGAGTTGCAGACTTCCAATTGATAATTGGACATCTATATAAAATGGGACTGGATAAAATTCTTCATCATTGTCTATTGAAACATGAGAAACCAATGATATTAAATGAAGCGCATGCTGGTGTCGCAAGAGGACATTATGATGGAAAAAATACAGTGCACAAGATATTGCAAGTAGGATTATGGTGGGAAACTTTGCATGCGGATGCTAGATAATATTGTTGTAACTATGAAATCTATCAAAGAACTGGAAAACCCTCGTGATGGAATGAAATTCCTCTATTACCTTAAATAAATTCGCAGTCATTTGACAAACGTACTATTTATTTCGGCATACCTATTAAACCACCAAGAAATCAAGCAGGTGAAATATACAATATTACTATGTTAGATTACCTTACCAGATGGGACAAAGCAGTGCTAGTAAAGGATTTTACTATTGAGAGAACTTCCAAATTTATATTGGAAAATATTGTCACTAGATTTGGATGCCCAAAAATTTTGATAAGTGATAAGGACACTTACTTTGTGAATCGGTTGATCAAAAAATTAACTGAAGAATTCCATATCCAACATAGGAATACAACATCATATCACCCTCAAGAGGATGGTGTTGTCGAAGAATTCAACAAGATCCTAGAGAACAGATTAAAAAATATTTCCAATGTTCAAAGAGACGATTGGGAAAAGAAATTTCTATGGTACTGTGGGCATATTGCACGACCTATAAGAAGTTGACAGGCTAAAGTCCATTCCAGTTAGTGTATGGAAAATAGGTTGTTATGTCAATGGAATACATTGTACCCAATTTAACGATTGTTGCAATCATAGAAATGATTGACAGTGGTGTTATCAAAGAAATATTGCCGCATCTTGTGTAACTAGAGGAAGAATGTTTTGTCATAGGTTATCACCAAATTGTTGAAAAGAAACGACATAAATTATGGCATTTTAGTATTATTAATCCTCCCTTGACCGTAGTGTCTATTTATATTATTTATCCTAACTTAGGAGTCATTATTAATTAATTGGATCCAATAGTACCATTGGGTCCACTTGTCCTGATGGGGCCACATGTACCAGTTACTAGAGTGTGGGAAACATTGCTAGAGGTTAACTGATACTAATTGCACTTCATGCATTATTTTAGGATCCTCCTAGCCCAATCCCTAAATTTTAGGAGCCACTGGGAGTCCCAGCACCAACCTTCTTCACTCCTGGTACCAGCCTTCTTCAGTCAGTTGGAGTTGGAACTAATTAATCTTAGTTAGTTTCTAGTTACATTTAGTTAGATCACAATCAGTTTAGTTAGCACTATTTATGCATGCCTAATGCATGGTTTCATGTGGGATAGGCATATTTGCTCACCTACAACTTCAATTACACTTAGTTATCTGTTTACTACCGATTGTATTAATTGGTTAGACATCTAGAGTTAGCTATTTGGCCTCCGATATTGATTGAGACACCATGAGTTATCTATTCAGCTAGGTACAGTCACATTCACTGGGAAGATTCAAATTCATACCTCATTGATTTGAATTATTTTCCTATGTAAACTATTGTAACACCAAATTTAATTAATGACAATGATATGGTAATTATCTAATCTATACTCATCTGTTTCCTGTGTGGTTTGATTTGTTCATTGTGTATCTTAATTCTCCTTTTGTTTTAATAATAATTCAGGACTCATTACTTGAAGATCTATATGGAACATCAATTTTAACATAGTATAAGATCAATTTCAATTAGGCTTCATGATTTTTTCTCTCCATTGAACATCAGAAGCAGCTCAGTTTCCACAGAAGTCCCAAATCTTGATTTGCTAAATCTGAATTTATTTAGAGTAGCGGTGCATGCGTGAAGGACCTTGAAAACATGTTCATGTCGAGAATAAAATCATGATTCTAACATAGTCCAAATGTTTTAGTGTTTTCCAATGAAAATCTACAAGTGTCACGTATCTTGTGTGAATTTTTGTGATCCTTCAGCCAGAGAATTATGGATTCTCTACCTTCTACTCCTCAGATCCTTAAAACCTCCAATTATCTTGATTGGAGGGCTAATATGTAGGTTTCCTTACGCAACAAGGGATACTCAGGATAATTCTTGGAAGGGATATTGAGCCCCATCAGCCAGTTGAAAAGAATAGGGATCTGAATCACTTAGATGAAGCTTTTGTTTCTCTATGCACTCATATATCCAGATATATCCTCTTCCACCTTGAAGGTTTGAGGACACCCAAAGAATCCTAGGAGAATTTTGAGAACTTGTTTGGAAAACAAGATGAGCTTCAGGGACACCTCCTGTAGAATGATTCAATAGCCTTACATCCCAGCAACTTCGAGACAATTGAGAAATTCTTTACTAAATTCAAGTCTCTTGCACTTCAATGCAAATAGTGTGGAGTATAAAGGAAGGATGAGGAAAATGTGCTCTCCATTCTCAGCAAAATCAGCCCTGAGTATTTTGTATTTGTTTCTATATTTAATTCCAAGTGGTAAGGCTTCCCCGATTGGAAAATTCCTTCACTAGATTACTTTTCCAAGTCCTTAATCAAGGAGCAAGAGAATTTCATTCGAATGGGAGTCATCAAGACCTCCAAATATCAAGCTCTCCTATTCAGTAACTCTAGCAAAGCACAAGACAAAGGGAAATCAAATAAGAAGGAGACTAATGTAGCTGATTTGAATCCTAAATAGAATCAGCAGACTTCTGAAGAAGCCTCCTGTTCTAATAAAAAGAATTTTGAAAAAAAATTATGGCCCTATTGTGCAAAGGGTTACAATATTGAATATCATTGTATGAAGAAGTAGATTTATCTAATGTCAGCTCTTCTCAACAATCATAACATTTCTCTCCCACAAGGAGAAAATGATCCTGATGAAGAACCATAGACAGAAGATGATGAAAGGTACCATGCCTTGAAAGCTGATTCTGGAGCTTCCAACCACATGGTTTCCTCCAAAGAATCCTTATCTTCACTCACACTATCAAAGGGGCCTAATAATCACATGGGTGATGATTCCAAAATTCTAGAAAGAGGAAGGGGCTCAGTGAGAGCGGAGCATGGTGAGTTCAATAATTTCCTTTATGTGCCCTCCCTTGTTGCTAACTTGTTTTTTGCTTATCATATGACTCATACATGCTCTCCCAAGAGAGTTACATTCGATTAAGAAATAGTTGAGATTAAGGAAAAATCCATTGGACAGATCATAGCGAAAGGTATTGCAAATCACTCTACCAAAGCTTATGAGTTCTCACATTTATTACCTGTCTATCGTCCTACAACTTTATTGTCTAATGCTAACAACAACAGAAATATTTGGCATGAGAGATTTGGTCATCTCATTTTCAAATATCTACAGCAACTCCATAATGATAAAATGTTTGAAGGTTTTCCCTCCATCAAAACTTCCAATTTAGTATGTGTTGGTTTCTTGGTAGGTAAGCATCCAGAAAAGAGGTATGATATTGGGAAGGCACATAGAGCTACCTCTATACTTGATTTGATACATAGTGATGTAGTTGGACCTATTCCCACAAACTCGATTAATGGTTGCAGGTATTCCTCACCTTTATTGATGATTTTTCTAGGTACAGCTGGATCTACTTCATGAAACAAAAATCAAAGTTTTTTAGACTTTTAATGCTTTTAAGAATACAGTTGAGAACAGTTTTAATAAGAAGATCAAGTCGATAATATCTGATAAAGGAGGAGAGTATATCAAAGGATACTTCCATAATTTCTATGAATCAGAGGGGATTCGAATGGAACACTCAGTTACATACACACCACAATAGAATGGTGTGGCTGAGAGGAAGAATAGATCACTGAAAGAGATGGAAACGTGCCTTCTCCATGACAAACATCGACCTCCTTCTCTTTGGGATGAAGTAGTAAATTGTGCTTCATATTTGCATAATAGAGTGCCCCACAAGTCACTGGTTGGGGCCACTCCATTTGAAGCACTGCATGGGAATAATAAAAATGTCTCTCATCTAATATTTTTTTGGTTCCAAATATTAGGCCAGAATACCACTTGAAAAGAGGAAGGCCTTCCAAGGCCAAAGTAGCGAATGCATTCTGTTGGGATATGCAGAAGATGTAAAACCTTACAAAATGATGGAGGTTGCAACTAGAAGATGCTTCATTGAAAGGAGTGTTTAGTTTGAAGAATATCAGTTGTATGGAACACCTCCAGCAACACAGGAAGGTATATGTTGATGTAATTGTAAATTCGAAATGTATACACTTGTATATCTTATGTATTGTACCCCGATGTTTATTCCAGGGAGTGTTTGTAATGTAATTGAGTCATGCCATGCCCCGATGTTCCTATCGGGAGTTTCTATAATGTAAACAAGTCATGTCAAGTCATTTTGGGTAACCCTCCTATTGTTCAAGGGTTAAAGTCCCCACAGTTGTAAGGCCCTAGGGTTATTAGACTCTCCTAGTGAAGTCGGCCCTAGTGAGTTATTGTCAATTCAAGAATTAGTATAAATAGAGAGTGAGACTCTCTATTTATCACACACTCACTCACACTCAGTTGTGGCGCATAGCTGAGGAAGAAGAAGTTGTTGGGGCTAGAAATAAAGAGGCTACTACTGTCCGGAGATCATCTTACTATTTTGGGGTTTTACTTTTGGTGTTGATTCTATCTCTGAGGAAACTGCAGGGTTTTCTCCATTTATGGTTTCCCCAAGGAAAAACACTGTGTTCATTGTCTCTTGTGTTTGATTGATTTGATTGCTATTCTCTTAGTTAAATATCCTAATATAATTCTAGCTTGAATGATAAAAATCTAACATGGTATCAGAGCTAACCTGAGAAGAAGACACTGTGCAGCTACGAAAACTAGGGATTCCTACTTTTTGGATTTCTCTCCACATATTTTTCAGCAAAATAATGTTGGGATGACTCTCCTCCCTAGGGCACATCTTTCTGTCGAAGCAGAATTTGATTCTCATCATTTTCATTTTTTGACCCGACACTGCTGTCGAAAATTAGGGATTTCCACAAAAGTGGAGTTTTTTAGTGAGCCCAATCCTGGATTGATCTCCTCCTCAAAATCAAAGTTTAGAGATCAATATCAAATCATTTGGTTGGACAGAACTCTGAAAAATTCAAACCCTAATCTACTCCTGAACCAGTACTGCAGAAATTCAGCTTCAGATCCAAATCTGACATCTTGACCTGGTAAGATCTAAATATTTTGTATTTCCATTTGAGGTTATCAGTTAAGATATATCATCATACCAAGCTTGATGAAAATCTTGAGGGAGATGATAACTTCTGAGCCTGGAAGTATAGGATCTCCCTAGTCTTGGAAGAAAATGAGATAGACTCCTACATCAATGAGGAGGTTCCAATTCCAGAGGAAGATGAGGCTAAGGCCTTACACAAGAAGAAGTTGGTTATGGCTAAGAGGATAATTGCTGATTCAATCAAGGATCACCTCATACCACAAGTGTCCTCCCTAAAGACACCTAAAGCCATGTTTGATTCCCTAACCAAACTGTTTGAAGGGAATAACATAAACCAGAAGATGACTTTGAGGAACTAGTTGAAGAATGTAAAGATCTAGAATGAGGAGACCATACAGTCATACTTTATGAGGGTCTCCTAGATCAAAGAACAACTTGAAGCAGTAGATGAAGAAGTGGAGAATGTAGAAATTGCGATGACAAACTTGAATGGTCTCCCTAGATCATGGTGTTCTTTCATCCAAGGAATATGTGCTAGAAAGAAGCTAATCAAGTTCAGTAGACTATGGGAAGAATTCTCATAAGAAGAAGCTCGAATAGTAGCTCAAGAAGAAACGATGGGAAATGAAGATCAATCTCTCACAATACACTCCAAGAAAGGAAAAAGGGAAAATCATCATCACCAAGGTAATAATTCTCATCCGAAAGATAATTTTATAAAAACAAACAAGGATCCATCCAAAATCAGATGCTATACATGTGATGAAAGAGGAAACTTTGCTATAAATTGTCCCATGAATAAGAATGGATCTAAGAAGAAGAAGAACTCCAAAAGAAGACATCATGCTCACACTGCTTAGGATGATGATCCTCCCAAAAAGAGAGTAAAACAAGAAAGTGAAGACTCTTCAAGTGATGAAGAATATGTTCTGATCTCCGCTGTCATGGGAACTGTCACACATGGAAGCAAAGATTGGATTATTGATAGTGGTGCTTACAAACACATGACAGGATTCAAGGAATCCTTTGAGAAACTATCTGAACATAATTCACCCCATAAGGTGATACTTAGGGATGACTACCAATATCCCATAAAAGGTAGTGGTGAATCCTCCTACAAGCTAGACTCAAGAAAGTCTTAGAAAATGAAGGATGTCTTGTTTGTACCAGGACTAAAGAATAATATTCTCTCCATATTGGCACTAGATACAAAAGGCATGAGGCTTGCATTTGTAGATGGCCAACTCCTCATGTGGCTAAGAGGAAAGACTATTGACGATGCAATAGTAATTGGAGAATAGGAAGGAGGATTATACAAATTGAAGGGCCATTTAGAACTAGCTTTGGTCCATGACATAGTAGAGCCAAATGAACTTTGGCATAGATGGCTTGCACATGTACATTACAGAGCACTACCACTTGCAAGCAAAGCTATTGAAGGTCTTCCAGAAATTCAAGAAAAACATGATGGAGTCTGCAGAGGATGTGTGAAAGGAAAGAACACGAAGAAGGCATTTCCAAGTAGCAAGAGAAAAGCAAAAGGAATCTTGGAAATCATTCACTTCGATGTATGCGATCCAATGGCATCCAGTTCTTTAAGCGGGTATGTATACTATGTTTCTTTTATTGATGATTTTTCTAGAAAGACATGGATATACTTTATGAAGAACAAAGATGAAGTATTCAGTAAATTCAAGGAATTCAAAGCCTGGATCGAGAACCACACTGAAAAGAAGATCAAGAACTTTGGATCAGATAATGGCGGAGAATTCACATCAAATGAATTCAAAGAGTTATGCAAATATTCAGGGATTAAGAGGGAGTTATCCACTCCATATAATCCACAACAGAATGGGGTTGCAGAAAGGAAGAATAGAACGATCATGGAAGCTGCAAGAGCAATGCTTCATGATCAAGATCTTCCCATGCATCTATGGGAAGCTTCCAGAACATCGATGTATGTACAAAACCGTACTCCACATAGAATACTCAAGAATAAGACACCTGAAGAAGTCTTTTCTAGCAAGAAACTAGAAGCCATCCATCTTAGAATATTCAGCTGTCCAATGTACATACACATTGTCGTAGGGATTTCTCCCTTGCTACAGGGCAGGAATGGCTACCTTCTATCTATAGGATTGAAGGGTAGGTTCCTGGTGGTGAAATGCAGTACAAATGAATAGAAAGAAAAGTAGAACAAAAAGAAGAGAAATGGCTAGAAACCCCTCTACAAACACTTTTAGGGTCTAGTTCCAGCTACCTGCAAACAACACGTTAGAAAAAAAAATACCAGCAAAACAAGTTAGGCAACAAACCTGCAAATAAACCATGGATTAGAAAGCAAATGACCTACTAAAACAAATACAGAAAATAACAAGCTATACCTTCTCTTTGGATGGAATGGGACACTATGCCCTAGCTTGAAGAAGCACCTCTCTTGGATGGGGGAGCAATGGCTCAATGGAGGATGGAGGAGAGGGAGTGTGGGTGGCTTGAGAGACAAAGGGTCTCAAGGCATCCATAGGCAGCATAACAGTATGCAAGGGAGAATTCATTTGAGATTGACCCCCACCCCTCTATTTATAGCTTTTTGGGGGTTTTTAGGGTTTTAAGCCCCTGGTTGGGGCTTTAGCCCCTTTGTTTGGGATTTTAGCCCCTTCCGCCCTATATTTAGCTCTGCTTGGGGTTTTAAGCTCCTTTGAGGGGTTTTATCCCCTAGGAGAGCTATTTAGGCTCTTTTTAGGGGTTTTTAATCCCTTTTGCTCATTCTTAACCCTTTTTGAGGGTGTGGGGGTCCAACGAGGTGAAATGAGGGTCGTGCATGGGTGTCCTTAGGTGGTGTAGGCCATGTAGATCTGAGTGAGGGATTTTTTGGGTTAACAGATTGCCCCCTGATGTGTGAGGGCAGGAGCTCATCGTATGGCCGACGAGCATCATAGGATTTTCTGCGAAGAGGTGATGCTTCCTAGGTTGGGGCATGGTGGCTTTTCTTTTTGTATTAATATGGTTCCCATCAATGGGTGAGATACAAATAATGTGTGACATGTATATGGATGAAGAAGGAATCCCCATGCTCATGACAATTTCAAAATAATAATGTGATCTATGCTCTAAAATACAAGAGACGGTCATATACAACTAATGATACATAGTGGTTGCCTCAATGAGAGGCTGAATACAATACTGATCTAAAGAACTGTTGCATTGGACCCATGGAATTCTCATGGTATTATTAATTCTTGCACATGATCTAGGAACTAGGAATCAAAATCATCAAAGAATTATTAACAAATTACTCATGAATTGGCAATAATCGGAACCAGAATAGGTTTCCTCTCTGTATATTTTATAAACAATAAAGGGTTACAATTCCCATGCAAGAGTAATGGCTTAACTCCATGAAGAATTCGAATGCCTAAGGGAACAATTCGAATTCCATAAGTGAGTCTAGCTTAACTGACTCTTTGCCATGCAATCTCACTCAATTAA